>VYZR01006408.1:0-10191 GCA_013400675.1 Oxylabes madagascariensis
CTTTCTCCCCAAAAAAGAAAAAAGCCCTGGCCAAAGAAGGAAAAGATCAGCAGCCTTTATACCTTGATTTTTTGTCTCAGAAAGGATATTAAATTTTGATAGATTTTTACTAATAAATATATCTTGGTGTGTTTTATGTCCCAGTGTCTCACACAGAATGTTTAATGGAAAAAATCCCTCTGTAGGTAAATACCAGTTCAGTCATGGAAAATTACATCTCTATAAACACCCACTGTTGTGGAGTTAGTTCTTGAAGTGATCAAGGAAAGTGTGACCCAAGTGGGACTAATTTGGCCCTTCACATATGGTACACAAAGCTATGCATAGGAGACCACTAATCTGGGGAAGAGGCCAGTCTAACATTAATTGTGTCTCTAGGCTACACATTCTTCAGCTGATGCAAGTGAAAAAGTACAGATGTCATTTTGGCCCATGGACAGATACCACATTTTTTTACTGATGCCATAGAAAAACTGATCATGAACAAAGCGGCCAATAAAAGAGCATATGTTATAAAAGGTTTCAAGTTTAAATAATTCACTGCTTCACACCAAAATATCCATGCAAATAAAAAAAAATTAAATCATCAAATTTAACTTTCTTACAGAAAAGAAGTTGCCATATTTTGGCTATAAATTTCTTCATAAAAATGGCACCTATTAATATGAATTTTATATCATATTAAAGTACAAAAAGCTCATAAAGAATTATTCCATGCAATACAATTTTTCTTTGTGTTCCGTCTTTCTTTTAAACTGTCTCCAAATCATCTGCAGAATGAAATCGCAGTATTTTATGATTTATGTTATTAGTTCATATAACTTTTAGGCCACGTACCTGAGGTTCTCTGCAGACCTTGCTGGAATGGGTCATGCAGCCACTATGTCTAGTTTCAACAGGATAAGCAGACAGAAGCCAGGCCATGAGTGCTCAAGAAAACCTATTTTGCCCTTTATGCCCTCCCTCTCTCTTCCTTCCAGCTGCAGCCAAGAATTAGTCACAGCTGCATTTCTTCAGGTTTTATAAGCTTGTCTTAAACCCTGCTTCCAAAAAGGAGGAGAAGCCAAGCTTGGGCGCTGCAACCATTGAAATTCCACCAGCACTTTAATAGTGAGTGTAGAGTTTAATCACTTATAAAGGGCAGAGTTGTGGAAAGAGGCAGAACCTTGAAATCCTTCTGCTGCTATTACTGCTAGGTAGGGCACTGACAGGGACACATGCTCAGTCTTTAGGACATTTTGCAAAGTGCTCTGTTGTTCTACTGTGGCTGATTAAAGTACTGCTGTGACTCTTCTCCTCCACTGGCCTCGTGGTGGCATTTGTACATACAGCTCTGGGACAGTCCATGCTCTGGAAATACATTCCCTTGCCATGACCCCTGCAAACGTCACAGGAGACAGGAAAAGAGATGCCACTACAATTTCATTTTCTCTTGTTTTTCTGAGAAAGCCGTTGTCTCATCTGCAGCCCACAGTAAACGTGTCTCTGTATGGGCAGTCCAGGACATATAATACACGAAACATCCTTCACCATGAGACAGAATCAAGCAAACTGCAAACTGAGACACTAATTTGGAGAATCCCATGTCTGTTCCATCTCTCAGCTTGCTGGCACAGAAGACAAAAGCAAAATTCTCACTGGCATCATGAACAACCCTGAAGGGTGTTCCTCTGGCCAGGTGATGTGGTGATATTTGGGAAAATAAGCCCTTTTATTTCCTAGCTCTGTGCTGCAGAGACGGCCGATGAATTATTTACTTCCTCTCCTAAGCCACCCTACGGCTCTGCTGGGCACAGATGCAGCTTTGGCCCCAAAGGGCAGGGGCAGATGAGAGCTGTCCCCTTGGCCAGCGGCCAGGCAGCAGCAGCGGCTCAGGCCGGGGTCAGGGGCAGTGCAGACACAGCTCTGCTGATCACCTCACACCACGGGAGATCAAGGGCTCTGCTGTGGAAAAATGGGAAAGTGGAGCTGGGGGAGGTGTTCTATATGGCAAGGGCTGAAATTTTGGGTCACCTTACAAATTGTGACCAGAGTAAAATCCGTTGGGTTGTGCTGATTCCTTCCTTCCTAAAGCATCTGTGCTTCAGTGGAGTGGTGTCTGAAAACCGTCTCTGCCAAGCAGATAGCACGGACACGAGATGGTAATGCTGCTACTGAAAAGTAGCTGCCTTACATAAAAGAGAATTATTTTTTAAATCCTCTGCAATCCTGAGCTGTTATGACCACATGTTATATAAATGTGAACGCTGTGATTTAGCCAACTGCGCCTCTTTCTCTTTTGCTCCTCATTTGCCTGTCACGTGGAAGAGTTCAGTACAAAATTTTGCAGACATGTTTGTGATTTGCAAGCTATAACTTAAACATTTTTTTCTTTTTTTTTCTTTTTTTTTTTTTAACTCACACTTCTGGGTCACACAATGATCTGAGTAAGGCTTAGCCTCCCTGGTGACGTGCAGATCTGCCTGAAGTCATTGCCACTGTTAACAAATGTTCCAGTGGTGGTACAGAGATCATCTCTCAGCAACTGCAGCTTGATTTAAATTCACTCACTGCAGCTCCTCATCTCAGCTGGTGCCCTGCTGTGTTTAATTGGCCTCTAAAAGTACATCTTCCTTGTATCTTGATTATTTTGAGTAGGAGGTGAGAGCAGAGCAGGGAAGTCAGAGGAGACCTGCAAAGAGTGGAAGAGGACAGAGGAGGGGCAATAGGCAAGTGTTGCAGCAGTGGAGTGAGTTATCATAACATTGTCCTCAGAAATGCCTCAGGGCATATCTTCACACAGGGTGAAGAAATGTAGCTAGGAACCTGGATAATCACACTTCTTCCTATGAGAAATGGATTTTAAAAGTTTGGGAATAATTTATTTAGTAAAGTTCATCAACACTAATAAATGAAAGGGTGCCGAGGTGTGTCCTGAGAATATGAACTTCATTGTAAATGCTGACAAATTTTTAAAATGCCTCAGCATAATTTTATCCTGAGCTGGTTGGAATTCCTCCAAACAATTCCCAGTTGGGCACTGGCACATTTCTGGAGATAGCAAAGACCAAGGCCCATGGCTGACTGGCATCTGGATGCAGACATCTGTTTCAGCCTGTGTCTGAGTTCAGTGGGATGAACTCAGCTAAAGCAGACCAGCACCTCACAGAAAAGAGCCATTCTCTTTATAGATGAAAGTGTGCAAACAGTAAATCCTATCTTGAATGGTTAAGGTGGGGGGAATATATTCCATGCTATTTAGGACTAAAGATATCTTCACAGCTCATCAAGTTCACAGACAATTCTCAAAATCACCAAATTTACAGTCATAGTCAGTTTAAATCTTCTCCAGACTGACAAATAGCACAAATGTCACAGGACCACTTCCTGGATAAGTGCTGCTGCCAGGAGATTATTATGAAGATGATGGGCAGAAATTCCTGCCCCAGAGTCAGCTGAGGAGAGGTGACCCCCCTGCAAGCCAGTGCCTGGATTCCCAGCCCTCGGGGCCAGCTGTCTGCAGAGGGTCACCTCTCTGTTCAGCTTGGACTCCTCATCAAAACTCTCCCTGAAATCAAGGGCTTGATCCACATAAGGTACAAATAATACATCTTTCATGGGCTTCAGTGAGTTAACTCACATGCTTCTTCAGAGGTGTTTAGGTGATCTGCAGATATTTGGTGGACTCTTCATCAAAATCCAGCAAAAGCAACCGTATTTCTATCTACAAAGCTGTGTACTGGCACTGTATCCTCGTGCTGCAGGGAAAATCACTACTGTAATTAATTTAAGAATGTGTCCTTTTTAAGCCACACTTCAATCGAGTTGTATTTTTGAATAATTAAGCTTTAAAAAGGAAGTCTAATGAGACTAATGGCTATCAAATTACTAGATTTTGAAAATCATTGATTTTCTCATTTACACTTATACATGGCTGCTAAAATTAATTGATTTCATTTGCATATAGAGATTGCATTTGCTTTGACTTCCAGAATGTTTCTCTCCCAAGTTTCTCATCAAACTTTCAATATTCATTTTCATAAAAAGGCAAGTGATCCTTTAACTGTGCTCATTTGCATTGGAACTGAGACATTATCCCTCTTCTAAATAAGCACTATTTTAATTATCCTTTTTGTTTGAATATATTCTATCCCAGAGTGCTTAGATATTTCAGCTGTACTCATCACCATGGCATCTGAATACCTTACTAAAATTACAATAGAAATTCTAATATTAAATTATTTCAAACCTTTTGTTTTCTCTCTTTTCTTAGAGAAACTCTATTCTTTCTCTTGTCTACCACATCCCTTAAGCTAAGCCATTTTTTCCACCCCTTACCAACTTTCCACTTTCTGCCTCATAACTTTCCTTTCTCTTGTCCCTTCTCACTCCCTGGATGAATGGGAAGGCTGAGTTGTTCATGTATTTGGAAAAGGTTAAGGTGCCAAATGACTCGTTTTTCCCCTACTGTAATAAGTAGCACTAAGAAAAATAGAAATCCTTTCCAAGAGGACCCATCCCTAACAGCAAAGGAATATAAAAAGAAGCCTAGAGATAATGATATGTCAATTAAGTGCTAGTGAAATATGTTGATGCTAACCATTTATCCAGACATATGCCTACTTGGTATCTCTAGCCAGCTTCTATCAACAAGAAAGATGCATCATGATCAGTACATTTCTCTCTATCATCTCTCCCTCATACCATGCTCCTGTTCTGCTAAACTGCCTACATGGTTTATTCTCTATTTTTAAAGCATGAAATTATGCCCATCACTTCACAAGTATTTTGGCAGTTTAGAAAATAATTAAAAAGCAAATATCTGTTCTTGTGGCTCGGGTGCTGCTGGGCTCTTGTTCTTTAAAAAATTGTTTTGTCAAATCATGGACAGGAAGATAGACTAAATAAGTAGAGCTAAAACTATGTTCTGATTTCGATGCAGTTGAGGTCATTCTGGTCTCTACTCGATGAAGAGGCCTCAGAAGAAAAGCCCTGGGTAGAAGAGTTGTGTGAACCAAGCAGGCTGTGCCCTGAGGCTGCAGGCTGTAGGCGCCATAGGAGGCTGTGAGACCCCGGCTGTAAGGGCTCTCCCTCCCAGAGGGGATTTGGAAGAGGATTCCTGCAGTCAAACATCAGATCAAGATACTCTGCACAAAAGGAACATTTCTTTAATGTTGGTTCAGTGACATCTTGAATCAGTAGCTGTTTTTCTTCACCACACTGTTTTATTCCAGAAGGTCATTTATCATGGGGTCAGGGATGCCCTGACAATTTTATTCTCTCCTGACTTCTGGTACTCTATTGAAAGAAGGCCTTATTGACTGGCAAACCAGCATCAACAAGGACCAATTCAAGCCAATGTCTATCCAATCCTTTGCCTGTCTGCTAGGAGGGGTGGCACTTTGACTGGAATAATAATTGTGATGTGAATGTGTTCTCATGAGATCTCAGTGAGCCATGAAGTTTTATGAGGCTTGATAACAAGTAACTTGGACTTCAGTCAGGTCACAAGCCCATTTTGGTTTTCCTGGGTAGTGAAGATCTGTGTACTGGACGGCACTGCTGAGGTTGGTGCAAGTCATATGATGGCTTTAAAGGAGCTACAGCACTGCAAGGAGCACAGGTCCCAACTTCTGGAATCCTAACACACCTCTGATGTTTGGGGATTTGGTTGCTACTGCTAGCAGTTACTCCTCTCAAGCAACGGGTTAACAGCGTGTACACACTATTCAGGAGTACACCTAAAATGGAAAATAGGAGGATCTTTCAAACAATTACAAGATTTCAGTTCTTTGAAAATTCCATCCACCTGGAGAAACAGAGGTGGGAAACTGAAGCTGAATTTGGTGATTTTTCTGCGGTTGTAATCTTCCAGAGATTAAAAAATCCAAATGACTGAACCATTAAGAAAATTTAAGAGCTACTTAATCCAGGAGAATATTCTGCCCACTCTGGTCAGAAAAGTAAAGTGAAAAGTAAATCAGCAGTATGAAAGCTTGAGCATAATTTCAAATGTGCTGAATCGTGGAATCCTGACAATTTTGACTGTCCAAGAGTTCATGTGAACTTTTCATTTTCCAAACCTTTGCTAGTATTCTCTTGACCTTCATATTTTACCTTTAGCTGTGTCAGACTGAATGCACCCAGTCTGATCACACCACAACAATTAAATAATTTTGTGCTTCACTGAGAGACCAGCTGGGAATCTCTCACTGTAGGAGTTAGCCAGAGACTCATGGCCAAATATGCGACCACAGAAATCAAATGAGTAGGAATATTTGTTTTGCTGCCTCATCTCTACTGAGATGACAGATGTGAACAGAATAAAAAATAAAACAAAAATGTTTCTGCCTTTCCAAAGGAGAACATTTTGAAAATGCCTCTCTGCCACTATCTGCACTGGGTTTTTTTAACATCTGTGCTTCCAGCGATGGAATCAGAGCATGTGAGATCACCTTAGCTAAACTGAACAAAAATTAATAGATGGCCATCTCATTTTGATTCACAGAGGTTAGTTATTACAAAATCATCCATGTAAGTGATATGCCACAAAGGCAGACTGCATGGACCATAACAACACAATCACTTAGGTGTCTGACCACTGGTAGTTTCACTGATATTTGGTTTTTGTATCATTTAGGAGTTGGGTAACTTCTTAATATTCATGAGTTTTCTGTAGTCTGCAAGAAAAATGTTTTGACATTTATATGGAGACTGGAGACAATATCAGTTTGTGTGGCTATTTATTACTGTACAAAAAGATGGGAAAAAATAAATGAAATTCAGTCCTATAAATATAAACCCAAAGTCCTGATTCAACCAGACACATGAACATATGTGTAACCTTAGGCTCAGAATTCTTACTACTGACATTTAAATTAAGACTTTTCCTTAAATCAGGCTTTTAATTATTGGAAATTTTTCCCCATAACTCTCATGTATCCTTACAGTGGTCTGATATGCCCTAACCCAGATTTCCACTAAATTAATTTGAATAAAATCACTGAAGACCTATTTACATTTTTTGTCAAAGGTTTTAGTTGTACTCACTCAAAATTCATATGAAGACTTAGCCATAGAAATTTCTAGGTGTACATTTGAAGAATAAAAGGGAGGGAGGGGTGTTTAGTCACTTTTTTGCCATTTCACTTCAAATGTTCTTCCCTGAAAGCACGCTGAATTAGGCTACTCCATGAAAAGTCCATGATGATAGTTACAGTGAAGAAGTGTTTCTGTTGTTGATGATGAACCTAAACACTTCCTTTATGTGACTGCTATTGGAAGGAAAAGATTGGTTTTTTACATACATGTGTACAAATTTGTTTGAACTCACTCTCAAGATAGGCAGGGCTTTATTTGGTTCATGAGGACATTCTGAGTGAATGAGAACTTACAACACTCACTGCTCACTTGATGAGCATTGCTGTTATAGGTAGTGGAAAATATTCTAGGTTTTGTGTATGCACAGCATGCTAGAGTACAATGTATACAACTTTATCATTGCTAAACAATAATGCCTCAGATGCGTTTAATGGAATAAATCACTGCTCAGTACAGTCTCTACAGGCAAAGAAAGGGATGTAGAACAATGTAAACCCCCTGCTTTTTCAGACCAGCATCCTAATCAAAATTTCATAATTACAACTTTCAGTTGTGATAATGTGCTGCTATCTTAGAAAAGATTTGGGAAACAAAGACTTTTTTATCCAACTTACAGTCAAAGTTTAAATATTTTAAATTGATCCCTTTAATCAAGATCAGCAGTATTGTCATGAAAGCAACCTGAGCCTTACTGCTTAAAAAGGCTAGCCTGGACATTGTTTTTTTTGTGAATATTAACATTTTCCTATCTTGACATCACTCCTTTCTGGAAAGGAAACTGTTAAATCCTGAGTATGTTCATTAGAATCTCTTGGAGAACAAAATGCAGAGCTAAATGAAGCATGAATACCATCCCAAAATTGCTCTGAGGATGTACTGTGAGACACAGATTTTAAACAGGCTTTGCTGGTTTGGGTGCAACCCTTGTTTAGGGGGTTGTCTGAGGTTTTTTTCGAGTGGAATTACATGAAGGTATGTAGTGGAGTAATGAAGCAAGACATTTTAATGAATAGCTCACTATATGGCTATTGGTCATCATGGTCATCATCATTTTTTTACAAACAATGATTTTGGGATGCAGAAATCACCCAAAATGCGTGATCTGTCACTGTAGAATGAAGAGGGTGTTTTCTGAGTTTATTCATATAGCCATGCTCTACAGTAATAATAATATTATTTAATGTGTCTGGGTCATTCCATTACCAAAGTGCAGGCATTATGGGCTGTAAATTGCGGCTCCAGGGCAGCGGGTGAGCTAAGAGAAAAAGTAATGATGTGGTGTTCCTGCAGGAACTCATAAGGGTGATGTACCTAAAGGCATCACCCAGGATGGAAGCACAAACCCGTAACTGAAGGATTTTGTCAACTGCAGAATGTGCTCCCCCGGCTACTCTGTGCTCTGACATTACCCAGCACACAAAGGAAGCAGATTTCTAGCAAGGGCAGCATCATTAATGACCCTGGCCTGGGCTCAGTGCTGCTCAAAGTCTTTCATTGCAACTGAAAGGAAGTGCTGACATCTTAAAAACATGAAGAGCGAGCCAGGAAAAAAGCTGGATTTTTCTTTTCCTTAGGACCTGGAAGAAGAGTGTAAATTATTTCTAGATTTTTATATATCTGCCAGATTTTTTTTTCCTTTTATTCGATTTTAATTTGTAATGTGAAAACTGAAATATGTTTTGGATCATTTATAACGTTTGAATTTTCCTAAATAAAAAAGTTTTGCTGCAATTGCGACCAAAATCCAATTGCATTTTTTCAAATATTTTTAGTTGAGGAAAAATTGGTTTTAGCTGCAAGACAAAACTCATATTCTGGAGGTGTTGAACCAGGCCTAAGAAATAAGGGACAATGACGCAGGTACAAAGGCTCTGCCCCTGCCATCTTAGTTGAGAAAAATATTAAAAAACCTTCCTGGACCCTGTAGTCACTGTTACTCTGTTCTTGACTAATGAACTAATTGCTAATTAATATTTTGCAGCAATTAAAAGATACCCAGGATTCCAGGAAAAGGTCTTTCTAATAACAAAATATTAACCAAAGTCAGATGCTTAATCTACTGTAAATTAAATCAGCACCACTTTGGGTACACACTCAAAAATTAGGTTCGATCTCCTGATCCTAGAAGTCTGCTCTGTTCCATGTACAAGCTCATTGTGGCTCATGTACCATGGTTTTCCCCTATTCATAATCATTAACTGTGGCTGTGTTAATGCAGTAATTCTGTGCCTGTGCTTGGGACACCAGAAAGATCAAGCTACATCCTAAGCAGCAAATAAATAAGCAAATAAACAAAAAAGCCTTGCTTTTATTGCATCTCAAGAGTAAAAAGAGCACCAAGTTTGGATGCCTCTGCAAATAGCTCTGTAGGACATGGTGAGAGGGATGTGTGTTAAACCCTTCTTCCTAGGACTGAGGAACTACATTCTGGGTGGGGACCTTGGAAACCTGGCTGCAGTTCTCCCTTCTCCATATGGGAATTACACTGGGACTAACCTACCTAAAACAGCTCTCAGACCAGGACTTGATTCCCTGGACATTGGCATTTTGTAACACTTTGCAGTGGGTCTAGTTCTGGCTAAGTGCCCATGCACCCACTGGAATTATTTACTCATTTTCTGCTGTGAGATAGGATTAGGAGAAGAGCAAAGCAGGCTCAAACTTTAGAGGTTATAAAGAAAACTTCATTAACAGAACTAAAAGGAAAATAATAAGAATCAGAATAAAAACTTCAGAACACTTCTCCTCCCCCCACGACTTTCTTTATTTTCCCACTGACAACATACAGAGATAAAACCTGGGATTTTCAGCCAGTCTACCACCTCCAGAATAGTCTTTCATCAGTTCTCTCAAGGAGAGGAGTCTCTCTTGCCATGCCATGGNAAGCAGGCTCAAACTTTAGAGATTATAAAGAAAACTTCATTAACAGAACTAAAAGGAAAATAATAAGAATCAGAATAAAAACTTCAGAACACTTCTCCTCCCCCCACGACTTTCTTTATTTTCCCACTGACAACATACAGAGATAAAACCTGGGATTTTCAGCCAGTCTACCACCTCCAGAATAGTCTTTCATCAGTTCTCTCAAGGAGAGGAGTCTCTCTTGCCATG
>VYZR01006433.1:0-10939 GCA_013400675.1 Oxylabes madagascariensis
CCTGAATGGACAACAGCACAGGTCCTGCAAAATTACTCAGTTCCATATGGCCTCCTATTAGTGACCTTCATCAGAAACCTGAGGCTTCCACACTGAAGGTTCATCTGTACCAACCTGCTGACACCAGGGCTCCACATGTTCTTCTGAATGACTTTCCTTCCCACATTTCTCATTGTCTGTGAAGTGGTGCAGAAGTGGGTTAAATAAGCTATCATCTCAGTTAGTGACAATGAGAAAATTGAAACAAGCTGTTCCACAAATGTGATCATTATCTAGTAAATTAAATGAGATATTCAAAGTGTCCACCCAGCAGTGGCCAAGGAACTTCTCTTACTCTGCATTTCTTTTATCTGGGAGAAAGAGGAAATTATCACAACCTCCTGCAAACCAGAGACTTCAATGGACACCCTGTCATTAAAATCATCTGGCTTTCCACACTTGTTGCACTGGACACTGCACAGTAACTGCTGTCTGCTCAAAGACCAAGACATCCAACCCTGGATGTTGCTGGTGCTAATAACCTATTAACAGGGACCACATTCCTGTATTTTGCCTCCTGGAGGGTGGGGCCAGGCACATACTGCCTAGAAACCCACTGCAGACAGTCTGGGCTGCAGGGATAGCTGGGGTTTGGGAATCTACTGAAGATGCCGGGGAAGAGAAACCCGACAAATTCAAAGGGCAAATTAGGAAAAGTTTTTTGATGGATGGAGGAAAGAAGCATCAGTGCTTCATACCTGGTTCTCTACTGGGATGTCACTAAAGATGATGGGCAGGAGGCAGGAATCAGCCTATCTACTGCTATTTTCTGTCTAAATGCCTGAAAGTCTGAATCTCAGGAAATGCAATTTAAAAAAAATTGCACTAATTGGGAGTATGCATTTAATCTCCTGTTTTTCCATGCAAAACCTTGATGAAAAGCGGAACAGTTTCCTGTTTTCATCCCATTTTGCTCTGTGGCTCTGTTGACCCCATCCATGCCAGATCAACCTGCTCTCTGCACCCCCTGCTGCAGGCACACCCTGCAGTGGGGCTGCCAAACCTAAGAGATGTGCCAGGGATCCGGCCCCAGAGTGGAGGAATCACCTCACAACGGGATCGACGAACCACAAAACCAGAAAGGCTGGAAAAGACCTCCGACATCTTCAAGTGCAACCCTTAACCCACCACTGCCAACCCCCCAAAACCATGTCACGAAGGGTCTGCTCCTTTTTGAGCACCTCTAGGGATGGTGACTCCACCACTGCCATGGGCGGCCTGTTCCCATGATTAACCACCCCTCCAGTGAAAAAATTCTATCTGATGTCCAACCTGAACCTTCCCTGGCACAACTTGAGGCCATTTTCCCTTGTCTTGTGAATGCAGAAGTGTCCAGAGAGCTTGTACCCAGCAGTACTCTGGCCTGCAATCACTGTCAGGTGCTCCCACTGAGATGCAGCAGCTCTGGGTATTTTGGAGCTTACACAAGAGCCTCAACAAACCACAAACAAGTGAACAAACCACAAAAAGCAGAACAGGCCCATGGTATCCCCAAGAACTCAGAACTGCCTGCAAGGAAGCAGATGAGGCTGGAGAAGGAGGTGCTGGCCACTCTCCACAGGGGCTCAGCAAACCCCCTGCTCTCCCTTTCAGGCAGATTATCCTGGGGCTGGAGTAAAGACACAGGCAAAGAGCTCAATGCTAATCCAGAGCCTGAATCCATCTGAGCCAAAGGAAACCTCTGTGGCAGCACTGGAGAACAGAAGCTGCAAGCTCCAACTGGCCATGGGAGGGCAAACTGCTCCAAGCATTGCTGTACAGCTCAACACCAGCGCTGCTAACTTTGCTTGCAGGCAGCCTCCCTTCCTGAAAGGCAGCCCAGGCCTGCCTTCCAAGGAGTTTTAATTTAATTGCTTGGAAATTTTGGAAGGGCTCTTATTTCAACCAGACAGAAGCTTTGGAAAAGGCAATGAGCAAAGCAGGACACCGGGAATGTGTGCCGCTCCCGGGCCAGCACAGGAATTCCTCTTTTCCCCAATGGCACTAACATTAAGGCAGGCCTTCAGCATGACCCAGTCAAAGCAGGCTGCTAGGAAACTGCTGGAGACAGTTAAAAATAGGGATTGTGCTGATCCAGTGTTAACTCTTAATGGAGAAAGCAGCGATTCCTTGCTGGGGGCACATCACTGCCACTGCTTTTATTTAGCAGTCTCTCCCCTGTGCTGCCTTTGATTGTCCCAGCTCTCTCTTGCATTTTCCTTTATAGACTGCTTTTCTCCTAACACAGCAGAAATCAACTCAGAAGAGCCATTTTTGTGGCTGGCCTGTTTTCAGTGCATTTGCTGCCCTGCAGCTCTGATGGCAATAAACATCAATCAACAAGGAGTGGGTACTGCAGCCCATTACCATGGAGAGGAGCAGGGTGTCAGCACAGGACCTGGAGATCACTCTGCCCAGCAGCATCCTCATGTGTCTGCACACAAATCTCCACTCTATTTCATAGCCTTTTAGCATGGAAAAGCAACAAGGTGGTGTCCTTGCAAATGTCTTTACCTCCTTTTATTTATTGTTGAATTTCAAGATGAAGATCAGATGAGTTTTGTGTGCATGGGCCAATTCCCAAATGCTTTATTTCCTTTTAGCACTCTGTATGGCCCACAATATACAGCACTATCCTAGCTGGAAAGTGGTGAGAATCATTAACATTAAGAAAAGCCAAACTTAAGAGCAGAGTGCCAGGTCAGCCAGTGAGCCACTTGCTACCCGTCTGCAGAGAGTGCCTCTGGCAAGCACTTCTCATGGCTGGATAATGCCTAGGGTGGAGAAGAGCCTCTCTCTCATCCTGAAAAATGAGGAATGTCCCCAACACACATCCATCTGCTAGGGAGGAGACAGGTCATGATCAATGAACAGTGAAATAGTTGGAGTTTAGTTAAAAAACCAGGAAGCAAGTAGACTTGTATCGACTCTCTCAAGCCAGCTGTCACTTGAAAACCCTTGGAGGAAACAAAGGGACTTGCTCTATTTCTCTGTTCTTTGAAGTATCATGGAGCAACTGTTGGGCAAAGCTCATTCAAACACCATTGCTCAAATGGATCAGTGTGGAAATGCAGAGGGCTGAAGGCATAAGGCACAGATTGCAGCCAGGCTTGGACAAGAAGCTTTCCAAGATCAGTGATAAGCAAAGCCAACCTGTGTCTGCCTGACCTGCTACCTGAACAAAACCTGAGCCACGAAAACTTTGAAAGCTGCCAAAATGAGCTCCTTATCTACCACCCCCTCTGCTTGGCTAGTAACAACCCACCCTATCCAGGCACTAGGAAGGACCCAAGAGTCTGGGCTGCAATTTCTCAGTGACCATGCGGATGTGGAGGTGCAAACCCGGTGCCATTTCTCATGGACCTGGCAGCCTTCCCAGTGCCATAAAGAGTTTTGCTCGAGTAAGCACCCAGGAGGGTCCAGCAAGCTCCAGTAAGCACCAGCTCTGCTTGGCGAGTGGAGACCTTGCCAGAGCTGGGAAGAGAGGCACTCATGCAGAGAGGCAGCCTGGTGAGAGGTGAAACAGCCTGGCATTCAGGGCAGGAGGGTCAGGAGAAACCAAGCAGCGACCACAAGGGCAGCTGCCCTGAGCTTGAGCTGCTCAGCTCAAATCCATCCTTAAATCCTGACAGCGAGGAGCTCAGGGCCCTGCTAATCCTGTGCTCCCACATCTGCACAGCTCCATTAGGCAGGAGGGGCGTGCTGTGTATTCAGTGCTGACACCTTCCAGTGGCTTTTGGTCCTTTTTTGGTCTGCCCAGTGCTTGGCTGTGCCTGAGGGCTAAAGCCCCTCGGCAGCAACACCCCCTTTTGGTGATGGAGCCTTGGAGGCCACGTAAAGCATCACCCCCAGCTCAGGTGATGAGGGAAAGCTTTCTGGGACTGAGCTTACCCACCAAACCAAACCAAACCAAACCACCAAATCACCACCTGGCCGGGAGCACGGCGGGTCCTGGGCATGCACACAACCAGATCTCTGCTGTGCTGTGCTTTCCAGGCCCTGGCACTTGGCTGCTGCCAGAGCTGGGCAGGTGAGGAAGAGCAGCATCCTCACAGTGCCCAGCACAGGTGGGGGTTGGCAGCAGGGCCCAGGGGAGCTGTTCCCTTTCACAGGCAAGGCTTGGCCACGGTTCCTGCAATGTGAGGGACCAAGGCAGGCAGGATCTTCCCATTCTGCTGCTGCTCCAGCAGGGACAGAGGTTGGGNACCAAATGTCACTTCCAGGAAATCAGCAACTTACCACCAGTTTCAGAAGTGGCTGGAAGATTGACTCCCTATCCTGAGAATATTGAGGCCTTTCACACAAAATAATAAAATAGATTTTAGGCTTTTTGTTTTCCTGCACAACTCAAAAAGTGCTGTGGAAAGCACAAAACTTATCACAGCAATTATTTAGGCATCAAATTCTAAAATCTCTTCTAAGAAAAAAACCCAAACTGGCTAGAAAGGGTTTGGAGCCATTAGGGTTTGCTGTGAGCGGCACCTGATGCTTTAGGTGGCCACTGCTTCCACAGCCTTCTCCAGTTCTCCTGTCTTCTATGTATTGCCAAATACCACCCTTGAGGATGCAATTTTTTGTGCAGCAAAGGCATTTCAATGCAGAACAACAGGATTTACAGATGGGCAGGGTGGGATGGGGAAGGGGGAAGGAGAATGGGGTTCAGTCACTGCCTCAAGACCAAAGAAGCAAAGAGAATATTTTTACAACAGTGCCCTTAAAGGAGGGAAAAAATGTCCCTGTTAAATCAGGTAACTGGGTCACCCCAGCGAGCTGATGGAACGCAAAGTCCTGAAGGATAACCATGCTTTGGGGTGGCGGGGTGGAAAGCTTCCTGCAACAGCTCCATGAGTAACAGCACAATGAAACAAAGAGCGTATCAGGTGATTCATGTACAGCTCTGCAGGTGCCCACCACGCTGCAGCCAGAAAAGGCTCACTCGTGTGTTAAGGCAATTCTGCCCACAGGCTGTCCCAAGCCTTCAGCATTTTTTCCTTCCTTCCTTTGTTTTTGCACACATCCAATTATTGAGGATGTTCATAGAGAAATGGGATTTCTGGTCTCTGGAAGCCCATCTGCTCCCTCTGTTTATTTCCTGAAGTTGTCACAATCGTCTCAATGAATTCCAGTGTCACGACCACAGTGATGGCTCTTCCCATGGGGAACACAGAGGGAAACCACTGGCCCACGGTACCCAAAGGACCCCAAAGACATGGGAAAGAGCAGAAGGTAGCCCCGTGTTTCAAGAGGCTCCCACCAATGAAGAAAAATCTGGAAAACATGATTTGCTACAGCAATACATCCCAGCAGGCTGGAAACCTGAGGACCTGCTCTGCAAAGCGCTGCTGGGACGCTGCATGCTTCCAGTGCCCAGAGCTGCCCTCCCACTGGGGTCCCTGGTTGGGCCAAGAAGTCACTCTGGCTTGAAGCTGATGTCACCAGTCCTGACTGGCCAAAGAGGGCCACAGAAACTGGCTGAAGGGATAAATCTGGCCGTGGGTTTTCAGAAGCTCAAGACCTTTGAGGTGGATTTACCCAAGCCTTCCCTTGCTGTGAGCACCGCACCAGAAGCCCCTGTGACTGCCTCCTACTCCTGAGCAATGAACTCCTGGAATAAAGAACTACAGTAAAAGGGTTAAAACTATCCCTCAAAAAAGGATTAAAACAAACTCCTCTCCCACGTGTGTCTGGAAGACAAGTCCTTCCTTTTAGACTTGGTTTTACTGAGCCTTCTACACTGCTGTGAGCTCAATACAGTCTTATCCAGGTGTCTTTCTTCCCTTCAGCTCTGTGGCCTGGCTCTGCACCCATATTCTGCTCCTCTGAGGAGCCTCCAGCTGGTTTCTCAAGCAGTTGGGTTCCTTATCAAGCTATCCCTGCCCCCGTTAGGCTCAGTGTCCTGTAGCCAACTCAGATGTTTGTCCAAAGAGCAGGCTCTGGGTGGGCAGATCTTTCTGCCTTTCAGGGCCAGACCTAGAGCAGGAGCACATCCCACCAGGACAGAATCCCAACTGGACACGGAGCAGACCACACACACCATCGGATAGTTGGAGAAGCTAAATTTCCCAGGGGAATTAACTGTACCACTGGTGCACATGCTGTGGAGTGGCTCGAGGGGCAGACTCAAAAGAGCAGACAAAGCAATGCTGCCCAGGTCTGTGCACAAACCTTCAAATGAGCCAGCTCACATCTGGCTTCCACCCCTTCTGCACTCCCCTTTCCTGCCTGCTGCATGCCTTGAATGTCTGTGCAGATTTTGCAAGGTTACCAGCAAGTAAAACAGGGCTTTGCTCTCCAGCTCAACACTTGGCTACACCAACTCCAGGGAGGAGAAGGGGTTTGTCCTCAGCTCGAGTGTGCCACAGCTAGTCTTTAGCTAAGACAAAATAAATCTGGTCATGGCAAGTCCAGTTCAGCTGAGCTGGCTTGTTCTAGAAGTCCCTAGGTGAATAAGAGTGCTCCTGCAGAGACCTCAGTCAATCATAGTCAGCCCAGAGAGCAGACATATGACTGGTCAACGAGCTGGGCAAGGCTAAATCTCAAACCAATCAGCGTCTAAATCCAAGAGTTTTGAACTCCCTATATAAGGGAGTTTTAAACAACAAACCAGGCTGTTTGTCTTATGATTAAGAGGACCCAAGTCGTGGTTTCTGTCTCCCACTTATGACCATCACGTAATACGAGTGGATCTGCCTACTCTGTCCCACCTGCACCTTGCAGCAGTAACACATTTGTGGCAGATGAGCTCTCCCTTTTTAAATGCTCCCAGAGGGATTGTAGCCAGTCCAGGAGCACAGGCATACTGGGGGCATTCAAACCACCATGGAAAGCACCCCATGGCTCTGCCATCTTGTCCTGCGGATTCACATGGCAGGGATAACATCTTACATTTCAGTTTTGCTTTCTACTACCTTGGTGAATCAATAGGACTTACTGAAATAACCCAGGAAGAGATACAGTTAAGGTTTCCTTACAGGATGCATGTATTGCTCAACCGAGCTGTCGTTGGAGGGACCCACATGATGGAAGAAGCACAGTAGGCTGTCCTAAGTGAAGCGCAGCTTTGGGGATGATTTGCTGTTCAAAATACCAGATGAAGACATGATGCTGTGCAGGAGAAAGAACATAATCACGGCTCCTCGTGATCCCGACTGGCAGGATGAGCATGTGCAGTGTGGGAGAGCAAACAGACAGTGGGAGAGTGAAGTGGAGAAAATAAGGCAAATGTATGAGAGGCAGATGAGTATCATCAGTTTAACCAGCAAAACACCATCAGCTCTGATGGGCTTTGGGTCATTTAAGAGGTGGTAAAACAAAACAACAAATGAGTTTGTTTTCTTTCTTTGCTCTCTTTCTAGGCAGCACTGATAAATTCAACCCAGCTCGTGCCGGAATACACGTGGCTTCCTTTTTACTTGCGAGCTTCCTTAGTTCAAGATTATACATCTCATTTCTCCACTTTTCCAGAACAAAGACAGCACTGTTCTGTTACTGTACAGCTACTTAGTCACTGCTGAACCAAGCCAGAAAACCTGGTATGTCAGAAAAAGAATGAATAAAGGATTTGATTAGGGCAAAGGGAAGAGGGAAAGGGCAATAGATATGAGATTCGTCTTGTTGCTGCACTCAGTTATTAGAAGCAGTGGGGACACTGGTATTGCATTTGAAAAGTTTACAATAAAGCCTTTAATAAACCAATTCTTGGCTGATATACTTTATACAAATTTAGGGACTTTGGAGGGAGCAAGGAGTTTTACGCTTACTAAGTGCAGCTCCTAAGATGGACTGTTTTCTAATTTCTAATAAAGAACCATTCACAAAGCTAATGTCCACCACAAAAATGGTCCTGTTCAGCTGCTGAGGACTCACTGCCTGTGAATCTCAGCAGGGCTCCGAGGCAGAAAACACAGGATTTTTGGCCTTTTATTCCTACAGGCTGCATCACTACTCACTTCAAGTAGAGAGCTTTCCAAATAGGAGCTGACCCATTTCTGCCTGTGGCATTGAGGGCACCTCTTCCACTAATCTCGTGTGTCAGCGTGGTGAGGTTGGAAATACTTGTCTCTGGGATGGCAGGTTAGCGATTTACTGAGTCCCACACATCATGTCCTTTAATTCAGTGTCAACCAAGGATAAGCCAAGGACCTAGGGCAAGGCGTGATCCATTACAATTTCATGCTAGGTGGGTGCTGTGTTGTTAGAAACACAGCTCCAGCTTCCAGATGAGAAGCCAAGCCTGAACTGCCACCTGGCTGTACGTGCTCCAGGTTTGGGGAGAACAGCACATCCACATTTCCTCCCTTCCGTTGCTCAGCACGACGACGTGGCTGAAACTAATGGCGATTTAAAAATTAATAAAATAAATGCGGCTGGAAAATCAGAAACAGCACAGGGGCAAAAGGGAAAGCAGAGAGAAAGAAATGCATTTCGCTTGATAAAGCTGAGAGGTTTATGGGGCCGTGGAGGGCTGGGCAGATGAGGAGGCGATGGGCAGTGACATTTACACTGTGGAGGCTGCTCCCGTCCTGCGCCCCTGGCGCTGCCTCCCTCCCTGCTCAGGGACACCTCCACCACGGACATCCTCTGGTTGGCTCCCGCTGCAAATGGCAGTGTTGGGGCTGACCTTTCATCGGGTGGCAGCAGCTGAGCACACGTGTGGCACAGCCCGTCANATGAGAACCCAGGCGTCCCTCCTGTTCAGATTCATGAAGGGCTCCTTATCGCTGGGAGATGGTTGTCGTATTTGCATCTGTATGGAGCAGTTGCTGTTGGCTAGAGCTTTTATTACTTGGTTAATTTTTACGTATTTGCAAAGGATTGTCGGGAAGTTTGGCATTCCCCCCTTACCTTTTGTTAGTTATATTTTATATGCTACCGTTACAATTCCTTCTATAATATTATTTTCTACAGTTAACACAAATTATTCCAAATATTTATTACATCTGCCAACATCCGAAATAACTCCAGTGCCACTTCTACACCAGCAACATCCTCCAGCTTCTGTGGAAGTGGTCCGGAAGGGTATCTGGTGTTAATAAACCCACACCTTTTCACAGTAAAACACAGCGCCTCTGGGGTTCAAAGGTCTACAATGCTTGTTTGTATATCGGAAGGCCACGAAGAATTATCCCCATTCTGACTCCCCATACATCCCAGCCTATTCATTTTCACTCAGTTTCCCTATATTTAAGCTTAATTACCCCAAAATTAGGATTAATGGCTTCTGCTGATTGTGCCTACCTCAAAAGAGGGACTATTAGAGTGTTTGAGACAAAGCAGCCTCTCCTGTGGGTGATTTGTCCCCAAGGCTCGCTGTCCCCACAAGCCCGGTTGAACTTTCTTTGCTTCTTTTCACCAGCTAGCGATGCACATCCTGATTTACCTCCCAAGATTAAGGAGCCCTTCCATATCTGGTGCTTTCTCTCTGTGCAGGTACTTGGGGACAGAAGTCAAATTGCTTCTCACTTCCCTCTGCCTCGCTTAAGAGGTCTCTTCTCTTGATGTCTATTTTCTCTAGATCTCCTCTCTTTTTGTGGTTCTGTGCTGTGCCTTCCCTGTTTTTTTAGACAAGCCATTAAAAACCCAGGGGCAGGGCTGCATCTGTGGCTCACTGAACCTTGGGATGCTGCAGCCTTTAGCATCAGCACAGGGGACTTGCTGCACCAATAGCAGCATGTTTGCCAGATGAATCCACCTCCCACCAAGGTGGGTTAAAACAAAATTTGAGGCTGATAAAAAGGAAAAAAGAACAAACCAAAATCAACCGGATTCTCCTTTGCTCTTGCTATCCTGGAACTTGGGAAGCCTTTCTATAAAGCCACATAAGCATTTTGCTTTAGCTGTAGTCAATTTGGGCTTGTATTAGCCAGGAAAGATCTTAACACAGTTCAGAAACTTCTTCCAGCATCACTTCTGAACCAGAATCATTATTTTGCAGCTTAGCAGATAAGTGCAGACGCTGAATTCCTATGTGTTTTTTTTGGAAGTTATTTCTTAAATTATTTTAATCCACTTACATTTTTAGTGATCATTAATGGGTCTAATTTGGTACAACTTTTCGTGTGCAGTGAGGCAGCCCTGGGATGGACCATGGACCCTCACGTTGTCATGTACTCGGCTGCTGCATTAGAAATCACTCCCTCCCCTCCTTGCTTCTGGAAAGAGAAGAGGCTCTAAGTCTCCATGGGATTTTTTTGGCCTTCAGTACAAAAACAACTAAATCTTCACTGGGTGAAAAAGGCTTCACCTAGGAGATGTGAACTTCCTCACTGGAGACTTCCAGCATAGACAATTTGTCCTGGGGAACAATCAGAGAGGAGCTAACCAAGCATAGGTCAGAGTGAAAGATGCATTTTGAGCCTTGCTTTGTCCTTTCTCTTCTCTGCTGCCTTGTGCCAAGACTAAAAAGTCAGTATAGACAGGATGAAGAGAAAAACATCACCAGTCCCTTTTTTCTGCCACAATCCTTCCCTTCCCCTGAGCTCACCCCAGTGCCAAGTGGTCTCACAGGTCACAGTACAGCTGGAGAGATTCCCTGCAGGTCAGGTGTGTTTGAACTGAAGGTATATAGGAAATGCAAATGACCATACGAGGACAGACACGCCCCAAAAGCAATCCTGGGTTTTGGGCATTTGTGTGTGCTCCTAAGCAGGCAGATCATGTGTCTTCCCACTTGTACCAAACCCCCTACTTGTCCCTTTTCTGTTAATATTGCTGTTCAGCTGGACTTTATTCCCTGAAAGACTCAGACAAGGCAACTTCTTCATACTCTAGTTTTCAGCTGCTGCCATCTGCTTCCTTCTTCAGACCAAGCTGAGCAAGAAGTAAGTCAAGGCCACTGCAATGGCAAAAGAAACACGTTTCAATGTGGCGAGCTTGCAAACACCTTGAAAGCATGCAGAAAGGAAGACAGGGTGTCTTCCTC
>VYZR01006443.1:0-17054 GCA_013400675.1 Oxylabes madagascariensis
ACACTCTCACAGTCACAATTACAGTGGAGGCCTGGTAACTGCTAAAAGCAGTATTGCCCTGTCAGAGCCCTGCAGACATCAGCAGGGCATGACCTGCAACAATAACAGAATTGGGGCCTGGGCTCCAGGGCTTCTTGCTGGACATCCAATCCCCAAACACTGACCTTTATTGAATGAAAACTATGCAATACTGAAGATTGTGCCACGGGCGGTGCCTTAGCCACCTCTCCTGGGTGTGCACTCACACATTTCCAGAAGTATCCTCACCGCAGTCACTTGTGCTGAGGTGAGGAACCCAGTGAGTTCCTGAGGAGCAGGGCCAGCTCTGGAGCTTGTGATGTGCCACAAGGTCTGCTCTGCTGAGGCTGCACTGTTAGAAACTAGAAGAGTCCTAAGAGGTCAGATCTCCAGCCAAGAGCAGAGTGAAGGCAGGGATCTGAAAAGAGAAAGGAAGAGCAGATCAAGGATCATGTGAGGCAGAGGAACCTGTAGTACTCACTCCTTGCTGGGAGTCAAGGCTTTAAATACTGCTGCTTATTCCTTGAGGGGCTGGAAAGAGAATCCAGGAGGCTGGACTCGTCCCATGGATGAGACATGGGACAGCATGGGCAGTGTCACGTCTAAAAACAGGGCTTGAGAAACCAGCAAGGAAAGGAAGTGGAGAGGGGGCAGCCTCTGTCGCATAAGAATGGTGCTGGGAATGCATCTTGCTGCATGCCAAGGTGTGGGGCACAGGTACATCCTTCACTGTAACTATCCTGGCAAGTCCTTGGTCAGATGCATGCCTCCACTTGCCATCAATCCCACTTTCGATCAGGATAACTAGAATAATTTAAAAAAATAAAATCACTAGTGAGTTAGGCTGTTGTTACATCCTCTCCTTACCATTTTAAGTGACCGTGGGCAGTCCCCTTGGTCACAGCAGCAGAGCTCAGCTGTACAAGAGATGCTCAGCCAGAGGCTGACCCAACAAAATCTTAGCACAAGGGAGCAGAAGTTCTTTTGCCTTGTGCTTATCTAGGCCAGGGAAACAACTAAACCAGGGCTTTGAAACACTCCGCTCTGCCTACACTGAATTTGTACTTTCCTTTCTATTCCAATCTTCCCATATCTGCCATGTTTTTGTCCTTAACACTGTCATTCTTCCAATTCCAGGGTTAGACCAGAAGAGAAAATAAGCCCAGAAACAGGGTGGGCCAAGCTGACAAATCCCCAAGTTAACCTACTCAGAGTGGAGAACTGTAAAAACAGCACCTCCACACCCAGACTGATGTCCCACTCCACCCCATTCACAGCCCTCCAGCCCTGAGCAGTGCCGCTTAACCTGGCAGGGCATTTAAAAACACACACATTTCAGAACTGTAATTGATACATCCATCCTTAAATCAGGTCACAACAGCAGGTTAATCTGGGGATCTGTCAGCTTTGGGAGTGTTCAAATTGTAACTTTTGGGAAAAAAACATTAAGATCCAAACAGTGATGTTATGTGAGGATTGGCGAGGCAGGTAAGCAATTAACCTTCCCCTCGCTGGGAAGGGTGACCTGCTGTGCTTGAACTCTGCCTCTGAGCTCCTTCTCACTGTACAACCAGCCTGGTGCTCCCTGTGCCCGGGGCAGGGGGTCAGGGGACACCGGCAGCTCCAGAGGTACACAAGGCACAAAGGCCAAGGGACTTACCTCACCACATGCATGTGGAATGAATGATCCTGAAAAATGCACCACCTGGAGCGTCTCAAGCCTACAGTGAAATGGAATTTCTACACAAAAAGAGAAGTTTGTGTGGTTCCCGAGTCTGGCCGTGACATACTGACAGCACTAATCGTGGCCAGAGCTCACCTCTTCTTTCACGGACTTATCGAGCTGCAGCAAAGGTTTGACTGTTTCAAAAGAACTGAAATAGGAGGTAACTGTGCTAAAAGCCATTCACACTTGTGTGTGTGAGAGAGATACAGCAAAACTTCAGTGGATTGAGACTGAGAGACGTAAAGACAAAGCAACACACAGAGGACTTCACCCAGAAATGGCCTGACGTGCAAAGGTCACTGCATTTCATCGCGGTTTGCCATCCTGCAGCATTGGTGACACCACTCTGGAAGCAGCCTTGGAACCCTGAAGATGCACAAGCCTGTCCCAAGCAGTTGTTTGTCACCACCCACTCGAGATCAAATCACAGCCATGAGCAGGCTAAAACATCGTGGACAGTGACATTTTATGGACTGTGTTGTCTCTCACCGTCTACCACAATGTACAGCGTATCATGCTTGTTATATTACAACTAAGGAGTAATGAAAAACTTACACTTAAGTGACATAAAAAAAGGGGGGGGGAGGACCCAGGAATTTCTCCCATCCAACTATAAACGCACACCCATTTACATTGTTTTGTAAATGAATTTAGAAGAAAAATAAAAATATTAAGATATTTCTCTTCAGGACAACCATTGCACATTTGGTTTTGCTTTGGAGGGGAGATACAAACACACGCAGCAGGAATACTTTCCAGTTGAAAATATGCAGAACAAATAGAAGTGGGAACAGTTCAGCACCTAGACAGCATTTTCCTTGTGTCCTTGGTAAACATTATCTCAGTTCCCCTCAGCATTTACTTCACTAGTCAAACCCTCAAAATCCAGTATCTAGGAAGGGTACCTCACAAAAACTTCTGAAAAAAGCCTATTAAGCAGTGGCATTGTGCTGCCCCATTTTCTGTATCTCTCCCATCTGCAAGCCATTTGTATGAAGAAAATCTTTGTTTCCAAAGCTTGGCTTACTGAAGCTCATTTGTTCCCAAACACAACAGCGCCTTGACGCTGTTTACAGCAGGGGCAGCCAAAGGCTGGGCTGCTGCAGCAGCCGCAGTGGGAGACGTTACGGGGCGTCCCAACCCTGTCCCCCGGGAGGGCAATGCCAGTCACCCTCCACTCAGGGTGAGAATGTGGGGTTTGCCAACACTGACCCAAACCCTGGCTGTAGGACAGACCCTCGTGGCACACACGTCCACCACAGCCCCTCTATCAGCGTTCTTTTGGAAGTACTAAATCCAGATCTGAGCTATTTGTGGGGGGTTTCATGTGCAAAAAAAAAGATGTTTTCCCAAGCTTGTTCATCCACAGGAAAGGATGGCAACAAGGTCAGTGTTTTCCTTCTTCAATCTTATCAAGATCTGAGAAGCAGTGACATTAAATTGGCCCAGTTTGATCAACTTTCCAGCATAGGAAAAAGGAGCAGCTGCTCTTAATAGGACAAAACTCATCTCCCTTTAAAACAGACAATGACAGAGCTGCATATGCAGCCGTTTTCACTTTTTTCTTTGCAAGGTGGGTGCTGAAATATCTGCATCTCACAGGAGATCATCAGAAAAAATATTCAGAGTAAGAATCCCTGGAGTTAATGTAAGGAGGAAAGAAGTGAGCAATGCAAGTGCTCTCTGAGTACCTCTACTGGTTCATTTACACAAGTTGAAAAAAGAAAAGTCAGTGCTTTTTAATTTTCGTGTTACTCTCCCTTCAAGAACAAAGGAGGCACATGAGAAATACAAAATATAAAGTGCAGTCTTGTTTAAACATAAGATGTAAAATTCTTCAAAAGGAAAAATTCAGCTTAATCATGAAGTACTTAAATGTCTTCTCCCTACCCACCTTAAAAAGGGATGTCCCCATATTTTCTATATGAACTTATTATATATACATATGTATAAATCTACACACACACAAAATTGGTATGGCCTTACACTCCATTTAAGGATATTTTGCTACATCGGTCAGAGTGCAAAGCAATTGCTTCCTTCAAATCAGTATTTTTACATCATGAAGACATAAAACTGTAACTTAAGACAATTTGCATGACCACACAGCCACAGTGGCAAATTATTTTTCTGGCTTGTAAAAAAAATTTTAAAACAGAAGTTCTATTTCAGCAGTTTGAAGATGGAATGTAAAGTTTCTGCTGTTAAATGTATATAAAATATATTTATTGAATCATACATTCATGCTGATTCCAATAAAAAAATTAAAGATTTTTCTGAAATTTCTCTCCATGGATTTTTACTGCTGGAGGTTCCACGCAGCAGCTGGAAACACAAAGAAAAAGGTATTTCTTGTACTATTTTGCAAGCTAGGACATTATTTATACATAGCTTTGAAATTCTTTGGTAGATGGAGTGACTTTGGTGCAAACACTCAAAATGACATTTCAGAATGCAAGACTGCCTCTCACACTGAATCACAAAGATGGTCACAATAAAGTATTTTTCCTTCCACTGTCAGGTGCTTTGTCAAGTTTGAAATATCACCATGGGACAGCAGATCCCTCTTGGCTTGGCAAATGGCATTTTGTGACAGAAAATAGAAGGGCAGCATGTTGCCCTTCAAATCTATTCTGAGAACATGCCATTACTCTAAAAACTGTCTTTAAGTAATGATGGAGTTTGAAAGAATTCTGCTCAGTTTCATGTCTCATAACCAAGACAGTTATTAATGGTCCACCTTGCTCCATTCTTCCATATAACATGCAAACAAGGATAAAGATCTTACTGCTGGGAAATTAAACCATCAATATCTGCATTCCTAAACACACAAAGATCTCAGTTCAGCTTTACAAAACAACCCCACACAAGTTTGCTGGTACATCCCACTACTCCATAAAATGTTTCTCTGTGCTCAAGGGGTAACTAAACCTTTTTAATTGTGCAATGCTCTTGAAGGAAGAAAGGGCAGCAGAGGCAGAGCATGGTTTCCAGTTCTGGTTTGGGTGCTACGAAACACCCCTGCAAGTGAAATGCCCTCATTTCTATTGGTCTTATGCTATTAAGATCAGCCAGAAGAGGCCAGATCACACCAGTCACACATGAAACACTCTCTGTACTCTCAGGAGGGCAGATCAAAGTATCATGATCATGAAGGTTATTCCAAATCTGTCCACCTGGCTGCTATGGTTGCAAAAGTCTGACAGCTCTAGACAGCTTTTCTTCACTTCCCAACTTTGCAGAGCAATGGGACACCAAGAGCACTCCAGTACCACCACCTCCTTGTCCTGACTGGAGGCACTAGAAAGGAGGCACATCCACAGTCTGATTCATTTCAGACTGGAGCATTTGGTTCCTAAGACAGAGCTGGACTACTTCGGTTATTAGAGGTCAGCCTTCTTGGAGCTCGTGTAGCCCACTGCAGCCAGCTGAGGCAAATCAAATCGTGGTTTCTTCATTGTCATCTTCAATAATGTATGCAAAGCACTGGAGGCCTTAGACAAGAGACACTGAGGTTTTAACAGTACAGCAAGGCAGAAACCAGAAGGGCTGGAGGCTACAGAAAGCCTAAACATCAAAACCAACGTGCAACTTCTTACAGCAGGTCTCTTCAGAGGACTTTGTTATTAGAGAGTCACAGAGCCACCAAAATGCAAATACCAAGAGTCACTCTACAACATAACTTGCTTTTGAAAAGTATTTCTTTACAACACATTCCAACAGAAATTTATGTAAATATTTTATTTTGCCTGTCATCTTGGGACAAGAACATGACTTTCTGGGTCAACATACTGAGTATGATTCATATGAGAACAAGCACACACTTCACCCTTTTAAATTCTTTACTGACACTCTTCTTTCAAATCAGACAGCAATGAGCCAGAACTGTCCAGCTCCCACTACAGAAATGGGGGTTCAAGCTTATGGATGCTTTTGCAGATTTGGTTAAGAGCTGTAAAAGCTTCTATTAAAAGCACTTTGATAAGCCTGAAGTGCAACCTGTTACTGCAGTCTTCGGATTAAACGTCGAGAACAGCAGAAACCCAACAAAGGGGAAAAAATCATATCACAAACAACAAGGATGGGGTTCAGTGAAAGATCTCCATTGCATACTTTCATCTCACAGGCATTCCTGATAGGAAAAATGCAGATAGCTTTGTTTTTTTAAAAAAATACCAGTTACCACCACAAGAGGAAGCAGCAGAATTTCCCCGAATGCTGGCTGTGAGAGCACACCACAGCTCACACTCTCCCCCAGTTCACTAAGGTATCAAATCTCCAGGTGCAGATGGTAAGCAGGCCAATCCGAGACACAGTTGTAAGGAGGGAAGGGACAAACAGTGTAACAAATGCAAAAAGAAAAATAAAACAGAAACCAACACTCTAGCAACATTTAGTACAACCAGCTTCAAACCAGTAAGTCTGGCAAGGAAAAGGCAAAACATGACTGTTGGGGACAGGTAATACCGAGGGCAGCTCTGCTCCAGAGCTTACAGCAAGCACAGGTCAAGAGATGATACACTGCATGTGCACAGTCATTATAGTGATAAACCAAGAAACATGGAAACAGTGACACCTGACACAGATTAGCAAACTTCCTATGCAGTTCTATTGTGCTGCCTGGAGCTCTGGTGTAGACACAAATCCACCATTTTTATCCAGATGTTTAACACCAGGCATTACAGAAGTATTGCTTTGTGCAGCACCATCTTACAGGATCTCTTGAATTGAAATTACCCAGTTTTGTATTTCATTTTCAGTTTCATCTTCTTTCAGAGGCAATGGAGAGCGTTCAACATCTTAACACCAGGACAGAGAAGCACCTTCCATACTTCTCACAAAAATTCCTTCTTATCCACTTCAGGTCTGAAGCAAGGAATGAAGTACTGCAAAAGTAACTGTTACTTACAGCAGCTGGAATTGTAAAGCATGTGACACAGGTATTTCTGCTTTGCTTGTACTTTTGCAATAGTTACAACAGGACCAGCTTCAAGTTCAAGTTATTAACTTCTGCATCCAAAAAGTATTTGTTTTCAGTAATTTAAATGCAGCCAAAGTGATGCACAGTAGGTATTAAAAGCTTTAGCTACAACCACCTCTACCTTGTAAACCTAGTGACTGAAGAGCCTCTTTCCCTTGGAAAAACTCCAACATACTCTTGACTTGATAAAGCAAATCTAGACCTTTTTTATTATTTTTTTTTAAACAATTTGCCAAAACTGGAATGAGAGATAAATAGAAGGCACAACAATTTTGCTTTTTTTATACAAATACAAACTAAACATGAAAAAAACTCCCTATTTCAATAAAAAATTTCACAAGTTCAGGAAAAGTGTTTGAAGAGTCAAGTTCTAGACATTTAAAACCTATCCCACAATCCAAAATTTCAAAGTGGTAAAACAGTAGTTCGAATTCTTTGCTGTGATCATGTATCAAAAGGAAAAGAGATTCTACGGATACCCATTATTCCACTTTTACAGCGCCACAGAGAGAAAGGTGAGAGTCAATTTTTCATGTGGCAATGTCTCCAGACCAGAGGATGTTCATTTGACCTCAAAGAAACACCAAGAGTTTTGCTTTTCTGCCCTTGGAATACTTGCCAAGAACTATGTTTTCCTACAGGCTCTTGAACGCATGCACGTGAAATATTATTCCACTGACTGCACCCAAATTCAGTAGAAAGAGGGGAGGAAAAAAAAAATTAAAAAAGAAAAAGAAAGAAACATTCCTTAGGAAAAACCACTGGTACCAAAAAACCAAAAACCAGTCCGTAAGTTTGAGGTGAACAAGAAAATTCAGTTCTTTTCTTTTTAAAATCCACTTTTCCTAAAACGTTGTTCCACAAAGCTGGAATCTGGGACAAGGACTAGAAAAAAATAAATCACAGAACCATAACACAAACAAAAAAGGGCCAAAATAGTATCAAACGTAGCAGTCTATAACAGGCTAGGGCCACATTCCAAGATACCCAAGGCTGAAATTCACAAATCTGCAGGAAAAAGGGTTTGCGCCACCATGTCAACATCCGCGATGAATTCACTGGCGTTGCCCGATCCCCCTTCCAGCTCCAAATCCTGGCTTCTGGGACATTCCTCCACGTGGAGGCCCTCGAATCCCACCTCCCAGCCCCCCACGAGTGCCTCCAGGTCCACGGGGTCTGTTTTCTCTGCGGTCACCCTCCCTGGCAGCTCGTGTTTTCTTCTCCTCCACGTTCAGGCGCACCTCCCCCCTGAACATGATGGGCTGCAGAAGAAGCAGAGAAGGTACTGTCATTAATGGGTCACCAGGAGCTCTTCAAGGTCAAGCAGATTCCTGCAACTTTTGTTTCACATCCTCCACTCCATGAAAGACTGAAGGGTCTTAGAATTACTCACTAAACAATGGCAATAACCAAACCATGCATGCAGTCTTGAGGCTTTACTGGAGAAAATAAAGACGTGAAGGAGTGACCCTTGAAAAGCCATCTCAGGCTTAACACTGAACATTCTGATGTGCTTTAGAAAAGAGCTGGGCTGTCAGCAAGCTCACTGCATGGCTGTGAGGCTGCATCCAGAGTCCCTGCCTGCCACAGCAGGCAGGCAGGGGCACACATTCTGCATTAGCAATCACTGCTGACAGGCTGAGCAGGTACCTCCTGCCTTTGTTAGCAAAATTCTTTTCAGCGTGCACACCAATACAGCTTCTTTCTTTCAGCTCTGACAAACAAGATTCTACTTGTCCATAGAATCAGATTCTCTCTACCTTGTCTTCCTGAAAGTTATTTATACACTTCCTGTGTTCAGCAACCTCCCACTAGAAAAAGGCTCTGTAACGAGCTGCTAAAAGCTACTTCAGTGACAAAAGACTGCATAAATTTTGGTAATAGGAGGGAAAAACATCACATTTACTTTAATATGTTCAAAAAAAACCTAAAGGGACCAAGCACAATCTCTTCCTGTTAAGCTGGAAAACCCTGTCTGCTGTCAACAGACCAAAAACCACTGACTAGAAATTTATTTACCCTGTTGCTAAGAATCTTCTGAACTGGCTCAGGATCATCAAACACCACAAACCCAAAATTAGGGAGCTTTCCACCACTGTTGATGCGGAGTTCAACAACATTGCCATAGCCTGCAAGAGAAAAGCCAAGTTCTTGGGTCATACATTAGAATGCCCTGTTGACCACGCCCATGGCTGCAATCCCCAACCCCTCAGGAACAGCAAAGCAATCAACTTACTTTGGAAAAAGTCTTTCAGTTCAGATTTATCCACATCATGGGGAAGGTTCCCAACAAACAGCTGATGACTGTCTGGGTATCTCACAATCCGCCTGGTTTCCACATCGCCTTGTTCACCCTCGCGAACTTGAACAGAAAAGCAAAACTGATTTTAGAAAAGTCAGTCCCCACAACAAACAGAGAAATAAATCAGGGTCAGAATTATCACCATTAAAATGAATCAATTCACACTGTCTAACCATTCATATATAAAAAAAGGAAAGCATTCTACACTAGCAAGTGTGTAACTATCTGCTTTTTATCACAATGGCTGAGGCCAAGCTTGAATTTTCACTTGAGTAAAAATCGTTTGTTTACTGACAAAAATAATGAGACTTTAAAAGCTTTAATTATCACATTGCTTTCCCAAAACCTTTAAGCACCAGAAAACAGCTTCTTTGCAGCTTCTCTTACTTGGCCTAGGACCCCGCTGTGGTGGGATGCTCGTTCGCTGCTCCCTCACTCGCTGATCCCTCTGAGGTCTCTGAGGGGGGGTCTGAGATTCAGGCTTTGCCTCGGAGCGGGGCTGTATCAATTCAAAAAGGAGTGAACAGTTGAGAGTCAGACAAATACCAGCAGATTCAACTTTTAAGAGCTCATTGTCAAGCTGATAATAAAAAAATACAGGAAGAGGTAATGGTTTTTTCCACCTGTGACTAAAATACGTTGTTAGCTCACGTTGGCTTATATGCTAAAAGCAAGCAGCGTTCACAAGAACATTCCCTGTTTTCCTCCATGAGAAACAATTAATTCTCAACCCAAAACCCAAGGAGTAACATCTTCATAAAGTCTATCAGGAATCACAGAATGCTAAAGTCTTTGGGGCCTGGGAAGTCAAATCAGAAGCAAGTAGATGTCACTCTCTTTTTCCCCTATTAAACTTCTGCAGGTGCTGGATTCCTACCTGCGAGACCGGTACTTTCACAACATGAGGTGGTATTCCTGACACTGGGACAGCCCCACTGGGAGGAAGGTTCTTGCTGGTTACTGATGCCCAGGAAAATGTCTTAAAAAAAAAGAAAAAAAAAGAGAATTATAAGAACTTAACTACATTGCCTTCTGAAATATATTACTGATAGGACAGCTAATAGACACAGGATAACAGGAACAAATTTTAACTTGTACTTGAAAATCAGGAGCCAGCCAATAGCAGTTTCCCCACAATTTCCTTTCAATTATTTAAATTGAGAAGACTCAGTGTAACGACAATTGAGTCACACTTCTACTCTTATTTCTGAATTCCAGAGTGGAAACAGGACACAGCAGTGGCCCAACACCAAGTATCACATCAAGGTTAAGCAAAGTCTTGGATTCCTGAGTCCTGACCTGTCCACTTTGACCTTCCTTAACAGTGAGAAGTGACAAAACCCCCCAGGTAAAGATAAAGCTCCGTAAATAGCCAGGAGAACCATAGTGATGAAATCACATCAGAGAAAAGAGATCCACTGCCATTACCCTGGAATCCTCTTGCACTGCAGGAGCTGGATCAGCAGGAGCTGGAGAAGGACTCTTTTCCACGGTCTCTTCTGGAGCAGATTCCTCTAATACTGGCTCAGACTTTTCTTCCTGCACCTCTGGTTCAGGTTCCTGTTCAGGTTCTGCCTCTGGCTCAGGCTCTGCCTCTGCAGCTGTCTCTTCCAGATGTTCCTCAATGTCATTGCTATTATACAGCAGCACAAAAAGCAGGAGAAAGAGGTGGTATTGTATTTATTCTGTTACTGGTGATAAGCAGTGCTACTTATCCAATACAGAAGTCAGGCACATGACATCTGAGGGAAGAACAAGGCCAAATAAGGCCACATTGCACAGGGATGCAAATTTTGCATTGGTACACTATAAAGCAGCAAAAAAAAATTTAATTTCAGAGTGTCCATATTCATCCTAACAGCATTTTGTTTGCAGCTGATCAATAAACAGAAATTTTGACTGTCAGAAGAAAACTATTAATAGAAATAAATTCATGTGACCTGTTCTACAAGCAGTCTGTCTCACACAACACCTGACTTCATCTATAAATATATTATTACCTGACAGCCTGCTCATAATAAGCACCACTATCATCAGGAACAGCCTCAGGTGTCTGCTGTCTTTCCTCAGGTTCCTCCCCTTCCTCCTCTGATTCTAAATACAGTTAGAAAAGAAAAAAAAATAAAACACATCTTTAGTATGAGGCTCAAACAGAATGCACCAACCACAAAACACAGGTAAAGTTTCTACCAAAGAGCACACAGGAAGCACTTTCAAGATGTGACATGAAACAGACTTTTTTTATACTTCCACTATCATTTTGGTTACTCAGTTTTGACCAAGGTTAAAAAACATGTTCCAAATACTTCAGAGAATCAGATTTATAACCTACAGATCCGACTGCAACTGCCAAAATAAAGTCTTACAGTTCTTGTAATAGAAACAGATTATGCCAGAAAAATAATCATCTGCACATCACAACTCCTTGCTGGACTGTGAAGAACTACAGGCAAAGGAAAAAAAACCCACAAGCACATGAAATTTAACACTGATCTGTCTTCTCTAGCAAGAAAATTTCCTTTGATCTGGGAACAGAATGTCGGTATAGATCCAGAACCAAACACCAACAGAATCATCCAAAAATTTCTGCTACTCACCCTCTGGAGGCTCAGTATCAGAGTCCCCAAAAACCTCATCCTGGTAGCGGAAGATATCATTGTGGACATAGAACTTGTTCGCAACAGAGCCCTAAAAGCAAATCAAAGGGAAGAACTGAAGCAATTACAACAATCCAGTAATATAAGAATGGAAATAATGTGAAAACAAGAAAGGTTTGAGCAAATCATCCTTCCCACAAGACTAATCCAAATTTGCCGCTTTTAAGAAAATAAAGTTATTTGGGGCAGGAAAACTTTGGGGCAGAAAGATAAAAGACATCACTCCTAACAAGTCAAGTATGGATGGAACAAAGGAAAAAAAAATTATGAAGAGCTTTTAATTTCAATAGCTCACAACACTGAGGAAGTATGAGTAACAACTTTCTGGTGTGTAAAATACTGATTCTTATCTCCAAGTCATACTGGAAACCAGAGTGATCTTGCAACACTCCTTTTTCACTATCACTTTCAATTCTGTGAACTGCTTCGTTAAAAAAAGTCTATTTAAAAATGCCACTTCAAATGCTAAGTCAGTACTTTATGAACAAGAAAATCTGGAACCCATATTTTCAAGTGACAGAAAGCACTCCCCTCTTTCTACTACTTTTTTTTCAGTAAAAAGACCAGTTGCTAGGACAGCAAATCGAAGAGAATATAATTTTAATACGCTTAAGCAAAAAATGTGCTGCACTAACCTACGAGTCCAAAGTCAGGATATTTATAACAGATTTCAATACCTAAGGTTAATGTACAATCATACAGAAGTAGTGTAATTCCCAAAGGAATTTTCAGAACCTAACTGCTGTATTTTGTGGCAAGTTACCCTCCCAGTCTAACCCTTCAGATGGCAACCCTGAGGCAGACAGAGCTCACTACCGCTGTCAGAAGCCCCCCAGCACACCCACCTCAGGTGCCAGCACAAAGGTCTGCATGAACCTGCGCACAGGCTGCATGTTGTTGGAGAGCTCCCCCATCACCTGCACCACCACGCCGTCGTTGAGGGTGGCGTGGGCGTCCACGTGGCGGATCTTCGTGTGGCAATCCTTGAAGTTTAGTGACAGCACCTTCTTGTGGATATCCTGGGAAAGAAAGGTACACGTGGGTTATGCTGCAGAAGCCATTTCTGCCAAGTTAGCAGCTTGGAGAGAAAGCAAAACCATAAAAAATGGTTTGAGATACATTCCCTAACTCTGGAGAGAAAGCTTGGCAGGATGCTTGTTAAGTTTGCTTTGCAAGCAATTTTACATTATGAGCTTTTGTCTAACTGTTGCTGTCTACAGTTGAGAGGGTGTTTTTGCTCCCCATTTTTTCTTTTACAGAAAGCACTTGAACAGGGTGGGAGGGAATCACAGCTGGATACATTTGTCTTCTCAACCACAAAGGTGACAAAACAGAAGGAAAGAACAGCTTTCTTTTTTAAAGTTCTTACAGATTGCCCATAGACTGCGTCAGCTGGTTTTCCATTGGAATCCAAGCCACCGTGGACATAGGAAGAGTTCTTTCCATAAAACCTGTTGGAAAGAAATATTTTAATGCCAAGCTCTGCTGGGTAAGAACATTGAACCTCTACATTAGAGTGCAGTAGAAATAATACACTTTCAAGTCACTTTCAAGTAAGTTTCCTGTTTGAATCACTAGAATGAAGCCACAAAATCTCATAATCCTGTTACCAATCTGGGGGTTGGGGGAAACCAAAGTTTTGTCATGTAAGCTGTAGCATTCAGGCCTGTCAGAGACCCAGGCACCAACAGCCAAAACCAAAGTCTCATGGGAGCTCATGATCCAATCCCATTATCCCCTTTCTGTGTGAGCATGCCCAAAGCAACACCCTGAACATCTGGGATGCTGAAGGCTCCCCCTCAAGTTCTGATTTCAGGCTTGAGCAAGGAGCAATGGGACTGTTTTGCTCTTCTACAGTAAAAAAAGTATTGCAGGTAAAATCTTCCTTCCTTTCTACCAGCTGCAATGCCCTAAGCACCACGGTACTGCCCTCACCAGCAGATAAAGACTGGAATGATTCCATGGCACAGAGTCAACTGTCCTCTGACCCAAAGGGATGAGGTCAGCTCTTCATCTCAGTGGAGAAACACTCTGAGTAAGTGTTCCTGAGACTGGAAGGGGGAAGAATTCAGAAACTTTATCTGACTACTCAAAACAAAGTGTATCTTCATAAACAAGACTGGTTTCGGGAAGGATACCTGTCAAACCAAACAGGACCCATTTGTTTAGATAATGCATTATAGTTTGCTGCATATCCATAATTTCCTGACTTTCCTTTAAGAAAGAGCTGGTGTGACTCCTAAGAGAAACCAATACACAAGCACACAACTCATTCAATATTTCTTTCTAGTCAAGGGGCATTTTATCAAGCCAAAAACTACAGAAATGCTTAACTAAGTGGTATTTCTCCAACTTCAATTTATATTGATTACAAGCAGAAGTGGCAAGTAGCATTTCAATTAGAACCAGAACTCACATATTTAAAGAATTCCAGCAATCTTTATTATCCATCTTTTAACTCGGCTGATCAAAACCAAAAGTAAATGACACTCAGCATCTTGAATAAATCAGTTTCTTAAGTGACCAAATTCAGCAAGCTAAGACACAGTAATAAGATCATTCATCAAGTTTAGCACACAAGTTAAGAAATTCACAGAGAAAACCAGCTCAAAGTGAAGCAGAGCTTTACCTGTGCAAATAGTCAGGTGCTTGGTTCAGCAGGGTATAGTACTGCCTCACGAATTCCCGCCCGACCAGCAGGGGACTTGGCTTCTCCATCACCATTTCTTTGGTCAACTGAAAACTATGGAAAAAAACAAAAGCTCCATAAACCACGAGCATTCCACAGGCTGTTCACATCCTGATTGCATAAGCCACCTAATCGCAGTGGAAAGCACGCACCAGGACTGTTTTACCCTGTAAGCAGTTTAAGTGATGTGTTTTCAGAGTCATCAGAGTTTGGGTGCCAGGGAGAGGATTCCTGGGTACCAAACCAGAGGTGGGAGAGGCTGCAAGGCCGAGGGAGATCACCTCATAACCAGCAGGTGATCATCCCACATACTCTCAGTAAAAAGCAGGTGGCAAGCAAGTAATGTTCTTCAAGAGGATTTGCTAAGTGGCTAAGACATTTACAGTCAATCCAAATTCTACTTACCTCACTTGACTTCACAATCAGAATTAAAAGTCAGATGTTCTCAGGCAAAGCCTGTGCTACTGTATTAGGGGCATTTTTAGAAGGTCAGACTAAGTCCAATCTATTTTTATCAGCAGCACAGCACCACTTGCTGTGAGTGTCCAGCACTCTCTGGAGTGTCCATTCCTCTCTGGAGGAATATTAGATTATATTAAAATTATGCTACAAACAAACATACACTGCTCTTCCCCTGCTTCCACCAATCTCAGCAAGTCACTTCTCACTTAAATTCAGACACCAGCCAAGTAAACACTACCTGGGACAAATGCATCTGGGTGCCTCTACCCACCTTCCATGCATCTGTAAGTTACAAAAATAAAGTCTTTGCAGGTAGGTAACACAATACACGTATTTTCAGGACAGGCCAGCCCAAACCAAAGCACATTCCCACATTTCCTTGTTATTAAATACTCAAACACTGTTCAAACTCATTCAAAATAGTTTTAAACTCACAGGAATAAGCACCAATAGCAGGGCATGTTCCTGGTACCAAATAAACAACCAATAGCAGACTTTTTGCTTCACACTCAGTTGTACCAATCAGCAGAGACGGGGGGCTTAGCAAACAGGTTTGCTGCTGAAAGAACTTTCTCCCCACTACTGAGCCCCAATCTCCTTCACTACACAGCCCTTTTCCCAAAGACAAGGTATTCAAATTCCAGATGCGCATTCTCCAGCTGTGACGTGCAAGTCAAAACTGACACGATTCAGCAGAGATCTCTAAAAAGCAATCCAGGAATCATCAATTACTTATCTGCTATCATTTAATACTGATAACTGTAAATAGTGACAAGAAATGGCAGCATCAAAAACCGGGGGAAAACCCAGACTGGATCATGGCTGGGACACAGAATAGAGGGGAAAAAAGGAAGCCAAATTAAGTAGTCTTTTAGCATAACTAATCCAGATGGAGCCTGCAAATGCTGATGCCAAGCCAGGCATGTTTCAGGACAAGCTTTCTCTTGTCACTGTACCCAAGAGCATCCATATCCTGGGAAAACTGAGTTGCCCACAACTTGTCCTTCAAACATAGCAAAAGGAAAAGAAAGACTGGCTGCCCCACCAGCTTGCACTAAGCCCTGTCCCAGTTCATCCAAGGACCTGAAACGTTTGATACTCACTGTATTTAATGAATTTCAGAGAACTTGTCCTTTAGACACCAAGAACTGACAACAAAGCAGAGCTTCAGAAGACAGAGGTGACGAGGTTGGTATTACTGCAGTGACAATCTCAAACACACAGCATACACAGGGCTGCAAAGGAAGTCACAACCACACTGCTGGATAAACCAGGAATGCAAAACAGAAGCTTTAAGTCTCAAAGAGATGAATGCACTTAAAAAGATGCCACGGAAGCTGATACTTTGGGTGAAGCTAAGTCCAAATGAACCTGGCAGATTTCATGTATCTCAACCAATGGTCAAACACCCAACATATGGTAACCAAGGGACAAGGCAATGTTCAGCCACACTGTCAGAACATCCAGGTAATAGATCCAAGGCTGTGGTCACACCCAAACTCCCAGCAGTGGCCAGAATGCACTGTGCATCCAGCTTTGCTGGAGGAATGCAGCTAAGATTCAGGCCAGAAGAGCTAACAGCAGAGCTATAATTTTGTATATATTGATGTGTTTTGCTCTACTTTAAATACTATCACACTTGATCATCTTTTTAAGTCCAGAATAAACGAGAAGTCTTCCCATTCTATTTTAAAACACAGTTTTTTCTAGGTTTAAACACAGGGAAAAAGATCTGGTGGGCTTCAAAGGATGTATCCATGAACTCCCTCTATTTCAGCAGGACATGTGTTTATCACCACCACACAAAGAAAGGTTACCTACATGATAATGTGCAGAAAAAATAAGACTAAATATGACCTAGAATTTTAAGAGGTTATTCAAAATATTCAGAAGCTTTCAGCTGTTTGAGGATATTTTCAAGAGCTAACCATGCAGAAAGGAATAGTCCACGGCTGATCTGGCCTGCAGGAAATGCTCAGATTCTGCAAACCACTTTCATTTCAGGAAGGTTTCACTTTCTGTGGTTTTGCAGAAGCCTTTGAACTCAAAGTGTTATGTATTACAGATACAGATGTCCAACACCCAGCACAGTCTGAGCCCCATAAAATATTATCAGCCAATAGGAAAACACAGCAAAGGTAAAGTACAGCTGAGTAAGTGGTGGCTACCACGGCTGACTTCCTCATCTCACTTTGTTTCCTCTTGAGTATTTGTGAAGC
>VYZR01006463.1:0-30033 GCA_013400675.1 Oxylabes madagascariensis
GGGGAGAACAGTTGAGAATGAAGCACAGATATAAATCATGGGCTGTCAGCTCAGTGCAGAGCAGCAAAGCCCAGATAACAACCAGGACCCCCAGAACAAAGGACAGGACCAGGCCAGAGCAGTTTGGAGCTCTCAGTGCCCTGTTGGGGCACTGACATGTTAAATCAACATGTAACAAGTTTATCCAAGTCTTTATCTCCTCTAAAATCTGTCTCCTCTCCACTGGAGAGCTGACACACGGTTCTGCACAATGAAAAGCATTTGTCAGGCTCATTGAAGGACAATATTTGCTCAGAGCCAACGGGGCAGTGAGGCAGAATGATGAGATTTGTGTTGAGGCACCTGCAGGAGCTCAGTGGTACCTGCACTTCAGCAAGAGGGGGAAATATTCCTCATCCTGGCCAAACACGTAATTACACATCATTAGAACTAAGTGCAACACTTCCACGCCACTAAAAATGACAGATATTCTGGTTTCAGCTCAGTAATGTCCATCAAGGAAGAAAATTTTATATCAGGTGGTTTTACACCTAAAATTTTCTCTGTGCTGGAAGCAATTCTACCATTCCCACACACATAAATAAGAGATGAATCCCCCAGCATGGCACAGCACAGGGCACTGCCTTCCTTACCCTGTCAAATGAGGGGAGTTTATAAGGGTACAGGTACAAAAAGACTGGAATATCTGCTGTAGAAGATGCTGTGTCAGGATCTGACCTTGGAGCAGTTCTACTGTGGAAAAACTCTTCAGTTTATCTATCCCATTTCCTTTGTTTTCCACAGACACACAAAATCAACTTTGTCAAAGAGAAAGGCTTGGTGGAACTGATAATCCAGGATTTCTGTGCTGATGACAAAGGGATGTACACGGCCCAGCTCAAAGATGGGAAAGCCAAAAATCAATTTACCCTTGTTCTCGTGGATGAATGTAAGTGGAAATTCGGGATCAAATATAGACTGCCATGCTCAGTGGAAAGTTTGTGAGGCACTTATGGCCCCAAAGTATTTCCAACAGTTCTAATGGCACACTGGGAATGGGGAGAGCAAATTTGAGCCCAGATTTAAAGTCCAGGAATCATTTAAGAAATGATCTGAATCTCTCTTTACCATAAATTAAAGCTTTTGGCCTTATAAATAGATGCTTGATGATAAAAGCAGTCTGCTGAAGTGGAATGCTTAGCCCTTTCTTCCAAATGTTTTACATATTAGCTTGCAATGGTGAACTGTGCCTTGGCAGCAGAGTGGAGTGTGTGCAGTCATTTATCTCAGGGCAGGATCAGGCTGGAAATTCAGTGTATTTAGCAGCTGGTTCACTGCACTGAATGCAATGAAGGAAGCGTCAACTGCACTCCAGGACAAGGCACAAAAGCTCAGCATGGAACACGCAGCTCCCTGGACATGAAGCACAGAGAGCCTCCTAAAATTAGTTAAAAATAGAAAGGAGCAAGGTTATCCTTCAAATCCTTCCCCATCGAGTGCCTATCTCTGGTTTCAGTTCTCTGCATTTTGCTTTCAAGTGACCTTCTAAACCTTCCTCAGTTTTTGAATGAAAATGTCTATAAAATCAAACCTCCCTGACTCCCTGGAGAGACACTGGCACTTTCCCAGAGGGATTCAGCACCTGCTGGGTTCAGGAGAGAAAATTAATTTGATGAGCTGTGCTCTAGAAACACCCATTTCTCCTTACTGACAATGTAAAGGCAGATACTAAAGTTGTGATCTCTGCCTTCTTCAGTGTTTTTTACTTTATAAATATTTTAATTTCGGGTTTTCTAGCCTACCTTTTTATATGGTGAAATCTTGTGTTTAATTTGCTAAAATGCTCAATGGTCAAGTCTTCAATGGCTCTTTTGTTTTAAGGAAAATAAATGTTAGGCTCTCAGCATCAACAAACAGCACAGCTCTCATGATAACACCTTTTGTACAGGAAATATCCAATAATGGGGGGTTGTTGACTTTGCCCTTTGCTGTTCCATAGCTTTTGCTAAAGTGGCAGAAGAAGCTGAAGCAAAACGGAGACAATGGAAGAAAAAGCAGGGTAAGATCAGCCAAAGGTTAAGGACTTGTCAGAATGAGGCCAGGATGCCAAGACCCAAGCGAATTTATTTCACTTCATCATCTTTTTAAACATGTTATTTAAGCTGATTAAGACACTAGGATAAGACTCCTTGTTTTCAGATACTTTGCCCTGCCCTTGAAAATCCAAATAATGAAATAGTTTTAGCCAAGCGAGGCAGATTTATCAGTAGAGATCTGCATCAGTGCTGTGGCACTGGATCCTTTCAAACTCTGAAAATTGTCCAACCTGAATATACATTCTGTAATTGAGATCCGCTGCCTTTCCTTGTAAAAAACAGGATTTCTAGCTAAGTTTGTAAAGACCATGCATTCCACTTTCACGTCCCACATTATGTTGATGAAAAAAGAAGTTTATAAAACAAATTCATTGAAAGAACACTACAGTTGGAAAGGTGATTCCCTGCTAGTGAGGATAAAGATCTTCACTTAATAGCGGCTGTGACACCACCTTATAAACCCAGTCTCCTTCTCGGCTTCAGAGTTGCTCAGTACAGGATGAAAGGATCTAAAGTGATTTATTGCACAGTTTCCCCTCCCCGATTGCCTGTGAAACTCGGGAATTCCCAGCTGCACTGCGGGAATCCAGCACTAGATGGAAGCATTCCCGCAGGAAACACGGCAGAGGCACCACCACAGACATTCCTTTTCTTTTCCAGGCCCACATTTCATAGAGAACCTGACTTGGAAAGTTTTGGAGAGCTGTGAAGTGCTCCTCACCTGCAAGGTAACAGAGGCCGGGCTGAATTCCTTCAGCATTCAATTTTAGGTGTAATTTTCAGAGAACATGAGCAGTGCTCGTGCAAATGCTTTGCTGCAGACCAGTGACAGTAAGGAGATGCTTTATTTTGGGCAGAAATTTTAACAAAGAAGGGAAATTCCCAGATTCTGGAGTAATGTAAGTGATGATTCATATTAGGACATCCAAGAATTAAGAAATCAAATGTGTTTTGACTTCGAAATGTTGACTTCAAACAGGCAACAAACCTGAGGAAGGACACCAGCTTCCAGTGGTTCTTCAATCACAAGGCACGAGCTGGTGGAGCGTTTGATCCACAGACTGGGATGGGAACTCTGCGGCTCCCAAAGGTGAAACATCAACCAGCTCAGAGGCTCACAGGAAAATGGCAAAAAATATGGGCTGATCTTATTAATGTTCCATGTGGATTTTGGGTAGTGCCCACTGAGTGAAAGAAACACTGAGAAAAGCAGAAGAGAAGAAATTTTTAATGTTATAGTCAGGTTCTCAATCTGAATTCTAGTGGAATTCATGGCAGGAGGCTGGAACTAAATAATCTTTAAGGTCCCTTCCAACCCAAATAAGGCTGTGATTCTAAGATCCTAATGAGAAATATGATGTTTTTAACAGTGGGTGGTCATTCAAAGTTTAAGACATCCTGACAGGCCAAAAAGAACTAGAGGGCTTTTCAGGTTTCACACAGGGACTGAGGGCAAAAGCTGAGCTACTGATCCCCCAAAACCAAGTTTCTGAACCAGACACCCCCCATCCTTTCACAGAAGGTTTTGGGGCAAATTGACCCTTTTTCCCCCTCTCATTTCTGCTCAGTTCAACCAAATTCATTGGGAAGGAAGAAGAAAATCTCAGCTTTTTCCCCTTTTCCAAATTCTGCCCCGTTACAATGATATGGGAAATTTCTTCGGGAGGGATGATGTTTGTTTGGGGCTTGTTTGGGTTATTTTAATCAATATTACACATGCACACACATATTTTGTAGGTAACCAAAGCAGATGAGGGTCTGTACAAAGCAGTTGTTTCAGACAACCGAGGAGAGGACTCCACCCAGCTGGACCTCACAAAAGGAGGTAAGAGAACCTTGGATCACGCAGTAAGACACATTCACACCCCTGCCCTGAGTTCATTTGGGATTTAAAACAAAGTATCCTCACTTTCTATGAAACCTACATGTCCTACATGCTGTTTCAGGAGTTAAAACCGAATTAAAAAGTTACTGGTCAAATATAAAGAGTTTCCTGCTCTATGTGCTAAATGTCATTCCCACCTGCAGTCATTTCTCAAGCCAGGAGTGCATTATAAATTCTGTCAAGCCCCACAGATAAAAGCTCAGGGATGTTTCAGCCACTTTAACCCAGAATCAATCAGAAGGTTCTGCTGCCCAAGATTAAATCCTGCCCTGACATCTGGAATCCATCATTTAAACCTGGTACATAAATCTCCTGTCTGGGAGGCACATGGTGAGTGTGAAGAAAGATAGGAGCATCTAAATTTAGTAAGAAATGCCCAGCATCTGAAAACAAACCAATCAGAGGCAAAAACTCCATTCCCAGTGAGCTTTGCCACAGAAAAAGGCCCGTGGATATAAAACATCCTAACCACAGTGAAATTACTTGGCAGATTGGACGTGATTTGCTACGAATTGTGTTTATAGACACTTAAATCTTTGTCTTTCAGCCTTTGAGGAGCTTCTGAAGGAGCTGTGCAGGATCAGTGGTATGTCAGCTCTCAGCATTACAGCAGAGGGGAAAGGTGGGATGGCACAGCCAGAGCCAAGTGCTCCAGGGCTGTCCCTGGGTGTGGAACAACCACAGCAGCTCCTTTGGGTGGGATTTTATCATGGAACAGGTAAATCTGGGCATTCCTCCTCAATTTCAGTCTTTCCTTTACACCACCAGCTCTCTCTGCTACACCTCTGAAAATCCAGCCTACTGAGGAAGGCATCAAAATCTACACAGACGTCAAGTACTACACAGACTACATGAAAACCACCTGGTATCACAAGTAAGTCCCCCAAAAAATATCTGCAAAGCTTCTGGAGCGCTGTTCCTTGTAACTGTTTATCCAAAGTTAAATATTAGGGCCTGAGCCTGTAAATTTTTCAGGCAACTGTGGATTTGTCTGAGTAAGGGCTCTAAATCCACAATTCTCTCTCATCCTGGAACATGTCTGGGAATTCCAGAATGAAAAGTCATGTTATTTTTATAGCAGAACTATTTATAAGTGATCATCTTTGCTAGAATAATAATGATGCTGCACTTATGATACTGCTGTTACTGCCTCCTTGGTTACAGACAGCATTTTTTCAAACACTTTATTTTTACTACTTCATCTTTTCCTAAACCACTCTCTTCCCCCACTCTGAATAAAAAATATTCCCAAATTTACAAAATTCTTCCCAAACACTGACTAATTTAGCCTCATAATGTCTTAAATAGAGAGAGCTGGTGTTTTATTAGATACCACCTACACATGCAGATAAGGAGGTGAATTTTTAATAACATTCAAGGGCTAAATACTTACAAATATTCAACATCTAAATGGGATTTAATCCCTTAAATAAGAACTAAGAGGTCTTTTGTAGAGTTTGGGAAGCTTTGGCAAACTGCCTAAAAGCACAGCCCCGTGGGATTTCCTCTCTCCATGAAATGAATCCTGACTCCCACACTTCCAACCACTACAGGTCTAGAAAAAAAGCGAATGCTCTCCTAAATAATCCTGAAATGCCATCACTTGTTCACTCAGGGAGAAACAGCTGGAAAGCCGTGACAGGACGAGAGTTGGGAGCACCATGAACCAGATCTGGCTGCACATCCTGGACCCCACGGAGGCTGACAAGGGCAAATACACCCTGGAGTTATTCGATGGGAACAGCTCCCACAAGCTGTCCACAGACCTGGCTGGGCAAGGTGAGCTGAGCCCCACCTGAGCTGCTCTCCAGGAGCCCCTCAAACCCTGGGCAGGGATTCCTGTCTCCCAAACTGGAGCTGGAGCTGATTTCCCTGTGGAATTGGGGTAAGGAGGACAGTGAAGAGCCCATAGAGGAGAGGAGAAGTGGGCAGGAGAAAGGACTGAAGCCTTTAGGGAGGTTTGGCACTGCTGGGGAAAGGATGAGAAGGGGGCAGCTGCTCCTGGGACGTGTCCAATTTCTCCACCGGACAACAGAGCTCACAGGTGGCATCTTGGAAAAGAGAACTTTCAGGTTTACAAAGGTTTTTCCAAACTGTTGGAGGTTTTTTCCTCCTCTGAACTTCACTTTGGAAAGAGAGAACTCAGTCCCACCTATTTCAGCAGTACACAAACAGAGCTGTGTTTCCTTAACGCAGGGGCAGATACCATCTAGAGGATAATTACATTTATCCCTGTAATCCCAGCACTGATAACAACATAATGCTAAATCTACTGAGTCAAACAAAAGGCAACTTTCCCTAAAACCTTTCATTCTTGCAGTTTTCGAGGATGCCCTGGCTGAGCACAGGAGACTGAAGTAAGTTCCTGCCTAAATATTTTCACAGCTAAATCTATTTTGAGTCTCACACTCTAAACTGTTGATATAATGGCTAAGAAATAAAACCACAATCATTTTCTCTCCCTTTCAGGGAAGCAGCAATAGCAGAGAAGCGTAAGTAAACGAATCTCTTCCCTTCAGTGAAACAAAGCCAAGTTTGCTGATAAGAAAAACTAAAAGGTTGTATTTGTTCATTCCCAGGTCGTGCCAGAGTCGTTCAAGGTCTGCCAGATGTTGCCACCATCATGGAGGACAAGGTAATATTGAGTAACTTTATTCATTGGTCCTTGCACAGACACAGAGGGATCACTGATGGGGGAGGAAAGATCCTTGTTTCACCCTCCTGTGCATTGCCAGCAGCTTTTCTGAGCTGCTGCTGCTGCCAGAGGTGGGAAGTGGTGCCCTCCTGGCTCATCTTCACAGCCACATCCTCTCTGTTGTCCTCCCATTCCACAGGGTTGGACTTTCAAGGCCTTTTGGTGCTGATTTTCCCATCAGACCAACTTCCTGCTTTCATTTCTAACTCACAGCCCCTTTACACAGGCAGCACAAAAACCCTACAAAGTAACTGCAAACTCACCTCGTGCCTGTTTCAGTGCCACTTTACAGCAATAAAATGACAGTAAGACAAACATGAGTCAGGCCCAGTGAATTCAGGCAGGTTAATCCTGATCGTACTGGAGGATATCAGGAAAAGGAATATCAGATATCAGTGTTGGAATGTCACCTCATGGAAATATGAGAACTGATTTGTATTGTTCTTAATGTAAAAGATGTGTGGATGTGGCACTTGGGGACACGGTTCAGTGGTGGCCTTGGCAGGGCTGGTTTAAGAGCTGGACTCAATTTTCAAGGTTTTTCCCAACCTAAATGATGCTGTGATTCTATGAACTGAATTTCCCTGCACATTTACAGCTCCAGAATCCATTTCTGTTCTCTCTTTCACCACAGACCCTGTGCTTAACTTGTTGTGTGTCTGGAGACCCCTACCCAGAGATCACCTGGTTCAAAAACGAGAAGGTCATCGAGTTTAAGGACAGATACAAGATGGATGTGAAGGGGTCAATGGTCACAATCACCATAGAGAAAGTCTGCAATGAGGACACGGGAAAATACAGCATCTATGTCAAGAATAAATACGGGTCTGAGACAGGGCAGGTCACTATCAGTGTCTATAAACACGGGGAGATCCCCATAGCAACAGAGAAGGAAGTCCCAGCTGGGATTACCACAAAAAAACCTAAATGAATTAATTGTCTCCTGGAATTTAAAAGGAATTTAACTCCTTCAGATGCCTTTCTGTGTTTCTGCCCTAAAATTCAGGCTTGTGTCTCTATGTTTATTTTTGCAATATTTCAGTATTTTGGCAGTTGTTAGAGAACAATTCTTGTGTGTGTGTGTACAGGTGTGTACACTGCATGTTCACCTTCCAGAGAAATTCTGCCCTGGAAAATCCGTGTGGGAAATCCCAGAGGATTCACATGAGGCTTTCAGTGGAGGGGTTTTGTATTAAATCTCTACTTGTAACAGATTTTCCTGTAGCCTGTGTGTGTGTGTGTCATTAAACTCAAACCCTTGGTGACATCTCAGCACTGCTTTGAGTATATCCATGATGAAATCACTCCAGCTCTGGGTGTATGGGGAGTCAGGACACGTTCCACACATAAAAATGGCCCTGCAAATCAGGAATTCTCACAGGTAAATGAAATTACAAATCTGGCTCTTTCTGTGTGAATCTTCTTTAAACTACCTACTAAAAAAAGGGCTGTGAATTGGTAAGAAAAAGCTGAGCACTGGGTTTCTATTTAAATAGAATGAAAAGTTAACTTAGAAAGGTCAGCCACCCCTGGGATACAGGCTCTGTTTGAATTAAGCAACCTAATTGCAAGACACATAATCTAATGAAAGTCTTCCAAAATCAACAGTCAGGCCTGCACAGACAGCAAGGAACATCACTCAAGGGCTGGATGGGGGAGAATTCCTTGTGCAGTTGGTGAGAAATAAAAATAACACATCCTATTTGCTTCCTGAATTCACTCTCCAAGCAATGTTCCACATTTTATCTTTTATCTTCTATTATAACAAAAAGAAACAATTTAATTCAATTCAGAGTTAGATGCACACCATTGACATCTGCTGGATAAAGCCATCACTGATGTCCCACTCCAACATGATTTTTTTCCCTGTCCTCAAGCAATGGGAGGCCCACAATTTTGAAAGAAATAGGATGATTTTATTCATTCTTTATTCACCATTTAAGGTTCAAGTGCCCACAGCAGAGAATATTGTGACATTTAGGAAGTTCCTGCTGTACAATACCAATTACCTTGAGCTACTGTAACTTTATCTGAAGGATTTTACTCAAGGCACAGAAAATGTGTTCAATACAGGAGTTGTGAACAAAGAACAAACAAATGAAGCTGCACTGCAACACTTTCCAACAACTGGACAATTACCTGAGGTCAGTAACCCACAACAAACGCAACATCAGGGTAAGAGCAGCATGAACGAGAGGTTATGATCATTAAGAACAAATAACTGATTAATAATTGCTCCTTCCCAGTTAATAATTAGCTCTCTGACAGTTTGGGGCTGGCCTTTCTCCTTCCATAAGTAGCATCCCGGTGAGCAGGGAGAGCCCTCGCTGTGTCACACCATGGCTTTCACTGGCACCTGGCAGATCTACGCTCAGGAGAACCTCGAGCCCTTCCTCAAGGCTCTGGGTAAGTGGCTGCTTCCTCCTCAAATCATCGGCACCACAGCTTTTACTGCTGCTTTCCCATGGATTTTTTTCCATTTCTTTCTGTGACAAACTCCCCTGCTTGGTTAAATCTGTTTGATCTAATTTGGATGTGCAAAGAAGCTGAAAGTTGTATAAATTGATGTGGAAAGGTTACAGGTAACCCCCAAACATCTGTCTTTGCGTTAGATGAGCTCCTCAAGAAAGAGGAGCTACAACAGAAACGAAGCTGCATTGATTAATTTGTAATTTTATAAACACACCTAACTAGAAACAAGCAGTCAATGATTTTTTCAGCTTCCCCATTATTGGTACAGAAGCCCTTTCTGCAGCACAAATGCTCCTGTGTAATCTGTGAATGATTAACACAGTAAGTGATAAGTGTCAGTAATCTCTGAGTGATTATCTGGTGTAATCTGGGAGGATCAGGAGGTGCTACATCAATAAATATGCACCTTTGCCAACAAAATATCCCCGTTGGGAATCTTAAGAATAAATACGAGATATTCAGAGAGAATCAATTCCTTTCCTGGTGACAATGACACCTTCAAGTCATGCCAGGGACACCCCAAAAAGGGAGTTTGAGGTTCTCCCACTGTTGCAGCTCTGACTGGACAGATCATCACCCAACTCTAATCTCCCTGGGAAAATAAAGTAATGCCCGTGGGGTTTTTTTCATGGAGAATCGTCACCCCACGGTCAGCCCTTAGGAAATGAAACTATGCATCATCTGACACATCACCAAATATAATATCAAAACCTAACCAGACTAGAAGGAATGGAGCAAAAAGCCCAGAGAGAAGAGAGGAATCCAAAACAGGATTTGTCTTTTAACTTGGACATCACCTTCCAGTATTGCTTTGGATCTTTTGTGCCTTTGTTGGAGAAAAGAATTTGCTGTTTCCATAACAAAATGTCCTGTTTTGCCTATTCTTGCAGGGTTGCCAGATGACACTATCAAAATGGCCAAAGATATTAAACCTGTTGTTGAAATACAACAAAAAGGCAATGACTTTGTTGTGACATCCAAAACACCGAACAAATCTGTAACCAACTCGTTTACACTTGGCAAAGAGGCTGACATCACCACCATGGACGGCAGGAAGCTAAAGGTAAAGCATTCCAAGAATGGGACATCTCTTTATTTATCCCTAAAGCTCAGTTTATGTGTGAGTGGAATTTGTTTGTACCATTTCCATCTGCCAACCTTTCTATCACTTCAACAAACAGAAATGTTCCTAAAACTCCTATTCAAATGCTGTGCTCTCCAGTTTAATTTAACAGCTGTCATTATGAAACATCAGCGTAATTTATTTCTTATTTATTAGTTCTCCACTTACCTGAATTGAATTCCAAAATGTAATTTTTTAATTTTTTTTTAAAATGTTCCAACAGTGCACTGTGAACTTGGTCAACGGGAAGCTGGTGTGCAAATCAGATAAATTCTCTCACGAGCAGGAAGTTAAAGGAAATGAAATGGTGGAGGTAAGTGCTAGAAAATAAGGGCACTTGCAGAAAAATGCTGAAGGAAAAAAATTGGATTAGCTCTTAATGTCTACAAAGTGTCCCTGTGGATAAAGACTGCTCCCAGGAGCACAAGCAACTCCATCTTTTCCTTTATACAAATGTTGTACATACACTTACAGGCAGGTACTGTGATTGTGTTTTCTTGTGGGCTAGGATGGATTCATCCATGGATTAGACACTTCTGCCACTTAGCTATAAACAGATTTCCTGAAGTTTCACTGTGTATTTGTCTCCCACAGATGATAACATATGGTGGAGTAACGCTTGTCAGAAGAGGCAAGAAAGTCTGAAGACAGATCCCCTCCTCTGTGACACCTTTACCTACCTGAAATAAAGTGCACTTTCCACAAGGTGTGCTCTTTGTTTTATCTGCTCAAACAGCACAGGAAATAATGATGATTTCTGCTCTCCTTTCACTCCCCCTTTGTTACAGGACTGTGGTTTCCCTTCTGTCCTCAGACTGACAGAAATTTGCCTCCCAGACAACCCAACCTGCACATAAATCACCTCGTTCCACCTCACCACAATAATCCTTGGGAGCAGCCAAAAGCTACAGAAATGCTTCTTGATTTCTTACACACATTCAGCTTTAGTTCCTGCATCTAATAAAGTTTAGTCTTTAAGCAAACCCCGTTCTCTATGACCTGGCCAAGAGAACAATCAGGCATTTGTTGAGCTGATCTGTACCACATGTCCCAGCAATAGAAACAGCAATATTTTAAAGGCTGTGAAGCACTTACCAGTCATTAACAATAGAGATGGCTGTTCTTAAACTGAATTACACAAAAGTACAATTAAGAGGCACAACAAGAGCAAAGATAATTAAACATTCTTCCAATTTGCAATGAACTCCCAGTATCTTGTCATGGCCCAAGTTTGTGAAGCTCAAGTAAACCAGACTTTGTTGAGACCCTGTGTCTCCATAAGTATAAAACACACAGGAGCTGTGCCTAGAACCATTTCTCTGCTGTTTAGATCCTATTATTACATCGGCAGCCCCATTTCATAATTAAAAGTCACTGCAGATTTGTTAGAAATTATTTGGGATGCAAGGTCTCCATGAACAAAGCTGCTGGACTGATAATGCCCTTTAAAATCCTCATGGGGAGGTTTTATCCCAGTGAAGAGTGCTGAGTTTACATCTCCCCGTACTACAAGAGCAGTTTGTGAGGGGGAAGGTTGTGTTTTAGTTAATAACACAACGTGATACAAGCAATTTGGGAAGTGTGTTCTTATTCTGGGATAAGGCTCAGGGGGAGTTTCACTGGCATAAAGGATCATTGTGCTCACTTTGCTTCCCAGGCAGCTCTAATGCCAAGCACACCCCTGCAGCCAGAATTAAATTTCGTGTGAGTTACACAGAAATAAGATCAACAGCACAGAAATCGGGGCTGGGGAAACTCAGGGAGGAGGAGGAGGCTGCTTTAAATCACTGCTGCTGCAAAGAGCCACCCAAGAACTCAGCACGCTTCTTCCCTCTGGGAGTTGCTGGGAAACTGCTGCAAACACACCCTGAAACCAAACACACGGTGTGGTTCTCCAGCAGGAAATTCACAGAACGCTGCAGGTCTGCACCGATCAAATGCTGTGCCTGCAAACTGGAGGATGGGACACGCAAGACACTCCAGGTTTATTCCTAAAGCAAGGCAGAGATCATTCATCACTCATTTAAAACCTGCTCCAAAATGATTGTTGTAGATACACACGAAAAGTACACTAAACTTATTTAGAACTTAAACTCATCTAAGCCGTTCTAACGGCTAAAATTCTAAAAAATTAAAAGAAGACTTCACCCGGCTTTCTTCACTACCGCAAACATTTCAGATTTCCAGCAATGATGCCAATCTTTCCCATCCTTCTGGCAATGTCCTTCTGCCGCGGGGCTCCCCAGGTTGAGGTGGAATATTCAGTGCAGTTCCTTATGAAGCAGTCAAAACCTGAAGGATTTTGATCACTGAGATCTGTGTCCCATGGCCCAAAGGAATTTAGCATTTCTAAATGGCATAACAGGCTGGGATGGCAGCTCTGGATTCACTATTCCACAAAAACAAGTGGATTTTTCTGTGAAGGGCTCCATTGGAGTATTTATAATCAAACTTGGATCTTGTTCAAAGTTTTGATTCCCAATCTGACAAGCTCTGACAAGGTAATCCTGGCAGTGTGGATTTCTATCCATCACCAAAGTCCACTCTTTGGTATATTCATTGTTTTCAGAATGTCCATAATTTTTTTTTTTCTTTTTTGCCTTGTGCCAAGCACTCCCACCACAATTCCAGTCTCTAATGTGCGTTCTTGGCTTGATTTTTCTGTTCTTTTAATGATTTGTATGAGCAGATCTGTGTTTCTATTGCACAAGGAAACGACTTGCTGCTTGCATACAGAAAAATGTAAATATTAAATGCAAAAACCATGGTCAGAGATCCCCATCCCTTCTCTGTTGAGTCCTGCACACAGACCCTGAACATGCAACCACATAAATTCCTTTTTTTTTGAAGTCTGTATGTCTGCACATCTCCTGAACTTCATGTGCCATTCAAACTTGAATTATCTCTCATTTGAAACCTGCAAAAATGAGGCATTTCTTAGCGTGAGATTGCCAAGATATGAACAGCAATGTCCTCCCACTGGTTTTCATTCATGAATATTAAAAATAAAGATGAAAACACACTGATGGCAGACACCAGGGCTGCACCAGCTCAAAGTCTTTCTGTCCCTGCAGGAGTTTGCTGAAAATCCCTCAGGTGAAAATGCACTTTTCATTGAAGTCTTCACCAAATCTGTGACTGTTGTCTCACAGATGTGCCTTTATCCACCTTTATGTGAGTCACACACGAGCGTGGTAAGGAATTATTTCTCCACCCACCAACTGCATTGTTTTCATCTCAGAAACGGCTTTAATGGCAAGGGCTGGTCCTGTGCAAACAGTGGGATGGAAACTCCTGCGGCTTGACAGGGCTGTGGGTAACGGTGCTCTCCACAAAAATTGGATTAATTACTCCGTGTGCAACAATAGTTACACACTCCAGGGAGACTTTGGTCATTTATTTCAGAGTGGCGCAGTTGGGGGTCCTGTGGGATTCCACGAACGGAGCACACCAACGACCAAAATTTATTACTACTTACACATTTTAGCCAACAAAGGGATTAGTGTTCCTTGGCTACAAGTCACATAACTCTGAATTAGTATTCTATCTTCTGTTGGTTAATTATTCTGTTGTTTCTCATGCTAATTAGTCTTTCTCTCCTTTTGGGTCAGTGGTCTGTGGGTTGGTGGTAACGACCTGCTGCTGCAGATGTAAAATATAAAATTACATTTTACCCAGTTGGAGATCATTTCAGCACAGTTGCCGAGTTGGGTTTATTAGTTTCGTCCTTATCTTGGGAGTTCTTGCCAGATGGCCCATAAATTCTGCATTCTTTGTGTCCTCTACCAGCGGGCATCCTTTTTTCTCAAGCTTTGTTAAACTCCCCCTAGGTCTGAGATCATCGAGGCGTGTCCAGCTCTAAACCTCGACAAGGCAACTCTACCAATTTGTTATCCTAACACAGGGACATCACTTAGCTCTCGTTTGCTGCTATTTCACAGGTTACATCTCCCTTCTTTTACCTCGACAAGGCAATACTACCATTTTGTTATTCTAACACAGGGACATCACTTAGGGCTTGTTTGCTGCTGTTTCACACGTTACATCTCCCTTCTTTTACCTCGACAAGGCAGTATTACCATTTTGTTATTCTAACACAGGGACATCACTTAGCTCTTGTTTGCTGCTGTTTCACGGGTTACATCTCCCTTCTTTTACCTCGACAAGGCAATACTACCATTTTGTTATTCTAACACAGGGACATCACTTAGCTCTTGTTTGCTGCTGTTTCACGGGTTACATCTCCCTTCTTTTTGAAGGCAGAAAAAGGCCAAACATCAAAGAACACCTTTTCTTAACAAAACTTTTACACACTCCACATTTTGCCACAAGGCCACAGGACAGCGATCCCTTGAGCCTCAGGGAGGGCGTTATAGCCCGAGGACGTGCGAGCTGGCTGTGCAGGAGGGAGCCAGGGCGCTCTGAGGCGACCCCACAAGGCCGGGCCGCGCCGTCCCCTCACGGCGGGAGCGCCGCCGCCATCTTGCCCCGCGCGCTCCCCCTTCCCTCCCTTTCGGCGGGAAAAGCGACGCCGCGCGCCCGAGGCGGGGAGGGAGAGCACAGCGCGCATGTGCGCCGCCCGCCGGAGGGCCCGCGCGGAACCGCCGCGCATGCGCGCTGCCGCGGCGGGGCAGGATTTTGGCGCCGCGCTCGCCTCTCGCCGGAAGCCCCCCCGCGAAGTCTCGCGAGAGGCGGCGCGCGGGCGGGCGGTGCAGCTCCCCCAGGGTCGCCTCAGCCGCTCCCGCCGCGCCCGGGCCGCGCTCGCTCCTTCCCTCCCTCCTTCCTTCCCTCCTCTCCTTCCTTCCGTCCTTCCCGGCGCCGCCGCCGACCATGTCCCGCTACCTGCGGCCCCCCAACACCTCGCTCTTCGTGCGGAACGTGGCCGACGACACCCGGTGAGTGGGGGCGGAGCGGGGGCTGGCGCAGGCTTTGGCGGGCTCGCTAGGCCGCGGGCGCGGGGGTCCCCCCGCGGCCCGGGGAGGGAGAGAGGCGAGCCCTGCCCGCTCCTTTCCTCCGCTTCGCCTTCTCCCTCCCCTCCGCTCTCCCTTCTCCCTGCCCTGCCTTCCATTTTCCTGGCGATGCTGCTCGTTCCCCGCCTCTCCACGCGGATCCGTTTCCAAACAGCGTCCGGAGAGAACAAAGCTGGGCCACCGCAAAGTGAAACTCCCGGCAGCCGCCTTTGAGCGCGTCCAGCGGGAGATCCGGGCGGGATGTGCCTGGATCTGGACAGCCGCTGGAGTTTGGGGATGCTCCTCTGGAAATGCAGTATTGCTGCTAGATGGGAGGAAATAGAGCAATTTGTGCCCAAAATTGCTGGCGTGGGAGCTGCGGCCGGTTCGGGTGGAACGTTCCTGCGGTCATTGTTGAGTGGAGGGAGCAATGCTTGATCTCCGTTATAATCGTGTCCTGCCGAGAGCCCGTAAGGACTGAACGTGTGCGGTGAGAGAACAACTCACAGGGAGTTGCAACAACAAAAACAGAGCGTTGCACAGGTTCTTATTTATTCCTTTTAGCGTACTGCTGGTTTTCCTCCAAACTCCGGCAGTTTAGTGACAAAAAACGCCTTTGGTGTTGGTTATCAGCTGTGGAGCATTGTTGGTGCAGAATGCATTTGTCAGAGCACTCCTGTGTTGTTATTTTTGTGTAGAATTTGTACGGGGATCCCTGTAAGGTCTGTCCTACAAAATGCGAGTTTTCCAACTCTGTCTGGGCGACTTGGACCGAAGTTGTTCAGCAGACAACAGTCGTGTGGGCACGATGGAATTAATTGAGAGCATCGTGATAAATAACTTCAAATTGAACTTTTACATTTTTTCCATTAGTTTGTTCATTTTTCCAATAGTTTATTTTACTTTAAGAACAGCTGAGGACGATTACTTCCAAACTCTTTACAGTAATGTGGATCCTGTTGAGGATACACCTTAAGCACAGAGTTCTTGGAGGTGGTTTCATTATGAGATCTCGGTGCTGGTGGCAGTTTCCTCCTGCCATCACTGACTGTGTGGAGATTTGTTTCCCAACTGATGCAAGAGGAATGTAAAAATCCTAGAAACCGATAGTAACTCTCACAAACCAGCTAAATACGGCATTACATCAATCTTCTCATGCAGGTTTTTGTCCTCAAATGTCACAAAATTAACTGTGAGGGGCTCAGGTTGAGGAGAGGGTGTTGTTGCAGCTGAACAGTTTTGTCTCAGCTCTCTAAAGTCAACTCTTGGGAAAAAAACTATCCTGAGGGCATGAGTGGCTGCTCGGTGAGATTTGTTCTATTTGATGTGGTTGTAAGTATTGATTATTCTATGGAAATGAGTTTGGGCGACTGGGTTGTTCTCATAATGTTCATTTGGATCTCATAATTGATGTTTGTGCGTTGCAAAATCACCGTCGAGTTACGTGAGGTACATGAATAATAACAACAATAATTTAACAATCCTTCCTTTCACTTTCTGGCTGCTCTGAATGAACTGATGTGCATCACTTCTCAGTTTACCTTTTTATTTTAGGGTTATGCTGAAGGCTGCTTTCAAACTGCCAGGGTGCATCTTGAGCATCCTAAGACTTGGATGTTTCAGAAAAGCTGCCAACAGGGAACTGCCCAAACGCTTTTTTCCCCCCAAAAAAACATTTTGCTACTTTTCATATGCTTCCAAAAAAAGACAGGGATGGTGGTATTAATTGCAGATTGGATTTTTATTTTATTTTATTGTGTTTTGATGGGTGTTTTGTAGCACCTTAGGCAGTGACGAAGCCATATCAGGTGTTTGTGGTGTTGCAGGTCCGAAGATTTGCGCCGTGAGTTTGGTCGTTACGGGCCTATAGTTGATGTTTACGTTCCACTTGACTTCTACACCCGTCGTCCCAGAGGATTTGCCTATGTTCAATATCCTTTCTTCAGATGGCTCATTAGTGAGGGGTGTTGGAGTTTGAAATTCAAGTTTGTGTAAGAGGTAACCAATCTAAATGAAAAAGCAGTTTACTTTTGTGTTGTATCTAATAAGTGTCTTACTTATGTCGTGGTGTTTTGTTATTTTTGAAGATTAACTTCTCTCAATTGTTCTTTGCCTTTTTTTGCAAAACTTAAGTCCGGTAATATAAAAGCTTGCTTGTGTCACTGAAATTAATAATATATGATTTAAATGAAAATTTATCACTGACTCTAAATTGTCTAGCACGTGTTTATTATCACTGGTGTGTAAGTAAAGTTGTGCTTAGCAAAATGTGGCTGCTATTCGTTGTTAATTTAACAAATGGAAACTGGAATCACTTGATCAAAATCAGATTGTGTAAAAAATTAGGTGAACTTCTTTCTTTAATATTGTCCCCTAATTTGCTGTCCTCTGTTGTTGCCTCAGAATGTAAAGCTGTACAGTAATGGCGACCCCAAAGAGAAAGCATGAAAGAACCTTTAGAGTAGAGTTCAACAATTAAGGCAAGTAGACAAGCCAAAGACCTCTTAAGGATCAGGCTTGAAGAGAAGGGAGAGTTTGGGAAAAGAAAAAATAAAGAAAAGCTGGAAGAAGGACAAGCCATAATGGGAGACAAAGCTTCGCTTTATCTGCAAAAGGGGGAAAAGGTTGTTTTTCAAAGTTAAAGATAAAGCCATCTGTCATTTTTGGCCAAGCATCTCATGACAAGTCCTTCTGACAAGCACTTAAAGAGTTAAAGGTCAAGATGAAGTTGAATGGTGGCCAAGATTAAAGGAGTCATACCTGATGTATCCTACAGAATAACAGTTTTTCTTCTGTCTGTCACGTAAGCAGTAATTTGGTGAATTATTCTGGTTTAGTCCATTGACAAAACCTGTAATATTTCTCTTGTGAGTGCTACTGTTACTGTGGTCTGAATGAAATGGAAGTTTCTCTCCTGCAGAGATGATGCTGCTAAGAAATTCCCCCTGGAGGGGGAAGGCAGCTCGTTGTTTTGGGTCCCACAAGCTGGAATTAGGGGGGTGAATTCCAGCATTAAAATAAATGTCTGTCACTGTACCTTGGCCCTGAGTGGCAGTGCAGGGCTCCCAGTGTCTGCTCTTCTCTCACACTGGGGAGGCTCTGCGCACAGGGCTGTGACATGACATCACTTAAACCTAAAACCAGTTGTTTAAAACAAAAAGGAAAGCTTTATTCCGATTCCAAAGTTAATAGTTAATATTTACTGTTGGTATGTCCAACATAATTTAAGAATTAGGGCTTAATTTTAATAAACTCAATGTAGTGGAGAGAACTAAATGACCATTAACAACTGTATTTTGAAAGGATACCTTTGTTTTCTTTGCATAAGTACAAGTGGGAGAAGAAAAAAATTAAGAGTATCGCATAGCAAGTGCTTGCTGATGGATAAATTCATGGTCATGTTACAAGATTTTAATTTTATAACAGGAATTCTCAGATAGCTGGTGGTTAATTAAAAAAAATTCTCTGGCGTGTAGAGTAGCATGACAAAATAACTTAAAACACGGCTGTAAATGAGAAAATGAAACTTGAAAATTTTTATTTTAAATACCAAATCTGTTAAACTGCTCCAATTCCCAAGTACCTTAACACTGCCCACATTTGAAGATGTCCGTGATGCAGAGGATGCTCTCCATAATTTGGATCGAAAGTGGATTTGTGGCCGGCAAATAGAAATCCAGTTTGCCCAGGGGGACCGCAAGAGTAAGTGCCTGGATTTTATCCCTCAGTGCCTGAATTCCAGCACCAAACACTGCACGTGGTGCTAATTGTTGGGAAATGTTCTTATTGTGTATAAACAGCCTGTGGATGTGCTGCCTTTTATCCAGTAACTGTTAATGACTCGTTTTTAATTATAAATGGATAACTAAGTACAGCAGTCACCACAGTCATTCATTCTTTGGAGCTTTCTGTGCAGCTCGGTGTGATTTCCAGGATTGAGGTAATGTCTTCATTTTCATTTGGCTTCAGGATAAAAGTCAGTTTCAAGTTATCTCAATTCAAGGTGGAGCAGAACTTGTATTTTCTGATAAATGTAAAGGGAATTCAGGTCTTTTAAATCTGTTTGTGTGCATAGTCTTAATTTGCAGGGAGATACAGATTTGTAAAACCTGGCACACAATTGTTGGTCTAAACCAGGAGTGTAATGCTCATGTGATGCCTGGGAATAAAAGGACCTTAGAGGTCTTCAGTTACAGCTCTCAGAGAAACAACCTGACTGTCCAGTTCTCCCTCAAGTCCTCACAATTAACTTTAATGGAGGCAGTAGAAATTCTACTCTCCAAAGGACAAGTTTCTGCCCTGTGTATAAACACTGGGATTTCTAACAAGTTTCTGAACAAAATTAACTAAATCCACCTTAGTGTGTTGCAGGCAGCACTAAAAACATTAAATTTGAAGCTATTTAGTACAGAGGGTGTTTGCTACAGTGTGTTTAAAATGCTTAAAGCATGGTCTTTGAGCGTGAATTTGATACAAAGGAAGGATAACTGTGCTGGTTAGAGGGAATACAAGTGTAAGGCTAATAGGTTCATTCATTCTTAATTACTTTAATAACTAAGCTGCAGAGTGAAAGTGAATTGTTTTACTGGGGGGTTCCTTTTGGAATCTCTTTGTGTGGCATCCACCAAAGCCTCTGGATAAGCTGGGCTTTGAATCATTAAAGATAGCTGTGAATCAGGTGTGATGATGGTGCTGTGCAGTCAGGAAAGAGTGTTTAATTAGCTTTCACTCACTGGGTAAATTCAGGAATGTCAGAATGTGTCAGTCATGGGTCTGACCTGCCCTACCAGTTTCCAGCTGGCCTGAAACCACCTCGGCCAGCTCTGTGCTCTGGTTTTATGGAGCATTAGTCCATTCTGACTGGTTTTGTGGAGGTTTTTTTGTTTGTTTTGCTTTCTAGATTTACAATGCCCCCAAGGCTGCATTAATTTGTGTCCAGTGGCTAAAGCAAAACACAAAACAAGTGGCCCACAGCAGCCTCTCACCTGTCCCTTCATAAACACCAAATCACCAACGAGCCTTTCTGCTCAACACCAAATACACGGCTTAGACCTTGAGGGGAAAAACTAGGCCATCCATCTTCTTCACCTGCAAATATTGCTATTTTTACAGCACCAAACCAAATGAAAGCCAAGGAAGGGAGAAACCTGTACAGTTCTTCTCGTTACGATGACTATGACAGATACAGGCGGTCTCGGAGTCGCAGTTACGAGCGCAGACGGTCGAGGAGTCGCTCCTTTGATTACAGCTATAGAAGATCCTATAGCCCCAGAAAGTAAGTGTAGTGTGTGGGGCTGGCCTCAGCTGCACAGCACAGACACACCACGCTGCCTATTTCATTGTTACGCTTTTCAATAATCTTTTTCTTTTTTTTTCTATTGTGGGAGTAACCGCTGGGAGTTACCTTGCATGCTGCATCTGATCAGGAATAGTGAATGAAACGATTCTGTGCTGCATTGGAGAATGCAATTCTCCATTGGAAAAGCAAATGCACAGCTTGAAAATATAATGTATTAAGTAATTGTGTGTTTGCATAGGTATTTGTCACCGTTTACTTTTTCTGATGTACCTTTTTAGCAGTAGACCTACTGGAAGACCTCGTCGTAGCAGAAGCCATTCGGACAATGATAGGTAAAAAAACACTTTTTACACCCTTTAAATTGCAAGCTAGATCACTGTATTCCTTTAACTATAGGTTTAAAAAAAAAAGTTTCTCCTGCAAAAACGGTAAACAATTTTTGATGTACTAGATGTCTAAGAATAGTGTTTTTACATTCAAATCTCCTCTCTCCCCTTTATTCTGATAGGTTCAAACACCGCAATCGATCTTTTTCAAGATCTAAGTCCAATTCAAGATCACGATCCAAGTCACAGCCCAAGAAAGAAATGAAGGCTAAATCACGGTCTAGGTCTGCATCTCACACCAAATCTAGAGGCACCTCTAAAACAGATTCTAAAACACACTATAAGTCCAGCTCAAGATATGAGAAGGAGTCGAGAAAAAAAGAACCAGCTAGATCCAAATCACAGTCAAGATCACATTCTAGATCTAGGTCAAAATCCAGATCGAGGTCTTGGACTAGTCCCAAGTCCAGTGGCCACTAATAGTGTATCCATGTTGGTTTAGGCATGTAAGATTCATTTACACACAGTTCAGTTTACTTAAATTATCAGGAATATGATGTTGCAACAGTGCTAAAAAATATTTTCTTTGTCAGTTTTCCCTGTAGCCAACAATGGTTGAAATTACAACAGTGTTGAGAAGCCACAGAGAGAGAGAGAGGGAGAGAGATTGTCCACTTGGTTAAATGTCATGGGCAGCTACTGATTTGGTTGTGGTGTCTCTATGTATATTTTTGTAAAGATTTGCATTTTTAATGCTTAGATATTTGGTGATGAGTTGATTGATCGTAACTTGCAACATTGTCCTTTTACAAATGTCACACCCACAGAGAAATCGGTACCAGTCTGTGCTGGGCAGTTAAACCAGCTGTTTTCACTGGTTCTTCAACTCTAAACTTAGTGAGGAAAAGGAAAACTGGACAGCTGTAGTGCAACACTGGCTGCTGGGAAATCAGACTGGCAGTTTGTTTCCATGGCTCCAGGGCAGGTTTCAGTGTTCTCCGTGCCCACCAGCACCAGCAGGTTGGCAAATGGAGCTCTGTGGAGGGAGACTGGGGAGATTTCTCTTTACCCTGCTGTCTGGAGAGATGGTACTAACATGACATGGACAGCATGGGCGGAGAGTTAGTCTTGGAGCTCACTCAGAGCCTGAGCAGTGTCGTGACCCGTCGGGATAGAGGCTTCACTGCCTCTGCCCTGGCTGCTGGTGCTGAATGTGAGGGAAAAACCCACCTTGAAATGGAACACCTAAATTCAGATTTCAGCAGAGCAACTAAATACTAGGTTGTGTGTACATTTTATGCAGTTTTTTGTATCTATTCTCAATTTTAGTGAGCAGTTAACCATAAAGTTGCTTAGTTTTCCTGCTGTTAGAATACAAGTAGATCGTTTCGAGTTGTATGTGTACAGTATATAAGAACTAAACTTTTATGCCAATGACTCCTGTGGTTAGTTGGTGTATTCATAGGTATCAAACTGTAGCCATCTCCCTGGGTTACCAGGCTTGCTTTTTAAACGGCAAAAAAACAGTTGGTCAAGCAAGTCTGAATCACTCCTTCCTCAGAATGGATAGTGGTTTGGTTACAAGATTTCATTTTCCTTCAGAACAAATGTTTGAAGTTGGATATGAACAAGAGCTGCATCTCTAGTTATGTAGTTTATCACTAATACAGTATATTTAGAAAATTGAACGTGAAAAATAACAAACCCAGTGTGTAATCTTACCAGTAATTCTCTAGAAGGCAAGATCCTTTGTTATGGAAATGGCTTTTGGCTTTTTTTTTTTTTTTTCGTCTTTACCTTCAAAAGCCACCGTCAAACACACTTAAGCGTTCCTGGCTGTCTGATGTCTGTAGCATACAAAGACATTGATTTCCAAAAGTTCCTTTTTAGAGAAATGTTTAGGGTTTGGTTTTAGTGTTTCAGCAGGGCCTTTAAAGAAGCCCAAATGGCTTTGGGATCTCGTCAGAGGAACGTGCTTAGGGGTTGATCCTAGAACCTTTGTACATTTGATAGTATTTCTAACTTTTTCTTTACTGTTTGCAGTTAATGTTCATGTTCTGCTATGCAATCATTTATATGCACGTTCCTTTAATTTTGTAGACTTTCCTGGATGTATAGTTTAAAAACAGCAAAAAGTCTATTTAAAACTGTAGCAGTAGCGTGCAGCTCTAGCAGAGGAAAGTTGTGGGATTAAACTTTGTATTTCCTTTCTTATAGAGGCTTCTAAAAAGGTATTTTTATATGTTCTTTTTAACAAATATTGTGTACTACCTTTAAAACATCGATGTTTTGATCAAAATAACTAAAGACCCAGCTTATTTTCTGCTTGCTGTAAATTTAGCAAACATGCTGTAATAAAAAAATGAAGGAAATACTGATCCACTGGAATTATTGTAGCTTTAGAATTTGACTCCAGAGCATGGTTAGGAGTAGAGCTATGCATCCCTTATGGAGTAAAATCCTTACTATGGTATTTCAGTACAGGCAGGCATTTTTCATTTAGTGTCTGAGTAAGTGTCACTTCGCATTTTTGAAGGGGTACAAGACAAACCGAGAACGCTGAACATAAGTTGTACTCTAATATACTGAATTTCCTTTGCCATTAACAGTTATTATTGCTGGATGGACTTGCCCCATAGGTTATAATTCAGATATTATTAGCCAGGTTATGAAACTACTTAAGAGCAATGACTGAAGGTTCATACAGAATCAAATTTATAGTATCACCATATCAATTGATAACTGCCATATCAAATCTGGTGCCAGCAGTGGTTCTGTGAGAGGTGGCAACAGGGCTGGAGCTGCCTCCTGGCACTGGTGTGCCCTGAAAGACAAAAATCCTCTGTAAAGCACTGAATTGCTTTGATAAACCCACTCTCGCCCTTTGTAAGCTGAGCTGTGATTATTTCTGCTTCTAACAGCAGAAACAGCCCCACTCTTTTCAGCTTTATAGATTTATAAATATAAATACAGTCTTCATGACGTAACTCCTGCTTGAAAGGGGTCCTCGTGGCTGTGTCTGTGTCAGGGACCTGCAGGGATTGCTGTGGTTGATGGTGATGCTGATCCAGCTGGAATTTGGAGCTGGAAGGGTGGGAGGAGGGAGGAGAAATCTCCGTGTCTAGGCAGAGTTAACAGTAACTATTCCTTAACTGTTGTGTCAGCATGTCCTTATATTGTGTGCCTCAGCATTTATGTATAGCACAGTTTAATTTTTGTTTTGAAAAGCCAGATCATTGCAAGTATAATGTAGTGTCTGCCAGTTCTGATGGTTCTTTCTTTCTCTCCCAGAGGTAGGACTAAACTTTGACTTGACTTGTGTATATGAACAAGCCAGAAAAGCCGAACACAAACCCACGATGTTTCAAGAGTGCATGAATAAAGATGTTGTCCTAGTTCTTGCTCCCATGGAAAAATTGTGAAGAAGCTGTTCTGTGGGCCTTTCAGTTGGGGACGAGTTAGCAGGATGTGGCCAAAAGGGCAGGGAATGTTTATGCATTCATGCAAGTCAAGCCACAGCCCATCTAGATAACATCTCCCTTCCTTGATGCAGGTATCCCAGTCCTGCCCTAAAAAAAAGCAGGAGCCTGTCTTGTGCAAGCTTCCTGCAGGTTATGCACAGCTGGAATGCAAGAACTTTGCAGGCTACAAAAGATCATGTCTAGGCATCTTTCTTTTGGAGTCTCAAGAATGGTGGGAAAGTACGTTTTTCTGTGGTAAAACTAGATTTTGTCATTCCTGCAAAATTTGTAGAACTGAAGTAGTGTGTAAAAAAAACCAACTCTGCTGAAAGTAATGGCTGTGCTCCAAAATATCTGCAGCGAATCGATTGGTGTCAGCAGTCATAGAAGGCTCTATTTGAACTTCTTTTTCACCTAAAGTCCATGCACCCAACTGGTAATTAAAAATCTTCAATTTAGTGGTTAAGTAGCTGGGTGTTTAATTAGGGACTCTGATAGACTGGTCTCTGAAAGCTCAATGTTATCCTTTCTCTATGTCTTATCAAGATGTTTAATGTACAGTATCATGGTTTTACTGGAAAGTGGAATCTTTTGGTTTCAATGTTGTTTTGAGCTCTCTGCTTGGACAGAGCTTTTTTTTCCTGCCTGTGGAGTGTGGGGCGACAGCTCGGGGTGTGCTCAGAGCAGGGCAGTGCAGCCACACACAGCACTGCTGCTCGGGCCCTGGCAGGGATGGTGCAGATGAACATTTTGAATTACAGAGGGATAAAATTGACACATTTTTAGGACATAATCACCCATTAAGAATTGCTGGTTTTCTCCATTTATCTTGTAACTTGCTTAAAAAAGTCTGTAGTCCATTGCTATAATATTTGTCTAAAGATGCTCTTGCTGCTGAGACTATTGTAGGAAGGGAAGACTCTGTACCCTGTAGTGTGTTTGATCGGAGATGCTGATGTTTTATTCATCCACATCCTTTCTTCTTGAGTTTTGTGTTCCATCTGTGCAAATAACCCTGTGAATCGGGAATAAAATGTACAAGTTTTGACTATAACTTGAGAGCACCTTCTGACTTAATTAATCCAGCCGTAGTCTGTGGGAGACGGAGCCCCCAGCCTCGCCAGCTTTTGCTTTTGTCAGGAACATTAATTAGTGTTAATTCGTGTTAATTCTCAAGCCCTGTGTTCCCAAACCTCTGGAAAAAGGCATGAAGGGGAGAAGACTGCAGTTAAAGAAACCTCCCTTGGGAACTGCCAAAATGAGGTCATCCCACTTTTCCATTTCCATCTGAAAATAAAGAGATGCTTTTAGGGGGTAAAAAAAAAATTTATTTAAATGTTTTGTTTCCAATTTGTACAAACATCATCAGCAATTCACAATTTGAAGAGCAGAATCGATAATTAACTGGGATACAACTCAGACTCTGGTGAAGGTCCAGGTCACAACACAAGTTAAGAGACTGCCAATTCCGAGTGATTTGGAGCAATAATTTTGTAAACATTCAGCTCAGCTGCCACTGCATTTGGAATGTACAGAAAAACATCTCTGAACATTTCACAATCTGCAAAAGGCCTGTTCAGTTTAAAGCACTTTTTTTTTTAGTAATCCTTGTATTTTGAAAGAACCCTGGCTGTTGTGTTGTCACAGTCCAGCTGTTCCTGCTGGAAGGTGACAGCACAGGAGCCACTTGCCCTGGCCCTCTGCGAGGATTTCAGCAAAGATTGGGGACAAAATGTTGTTTTACAGAGCATTGATGCATTTCAGAAACACAGAATGATTACAATCCTTCTGTTTTATCAAGCACCCGAACCCAGGCATTTGCATTTCTTGTGAAACACTTGATTTGGAACATTTCAGTGTTTTTTTCATCACTGAACACACACCTCTCCTACACATTCACAACGGGAGGATTTGAAACTCCAGCAGCTTTTTTCTTTTTTTTTAAGTTTTTTTTTTTAATTAAAAAAAAATCTAAATAAGCCTCTTTTGCACTGATTTTACTTTAAAAAAAAAGAGATTACAACCAAATACAATGTGCATATTCACTGCATGTGAAGTGCAACGGCACAGCCACAAATGTCTTTTTTTTTTGTTAATTTTTTTTGTTAAACAAAATATCATTTTTTAAAACCAGGCCACGTACTCAACATGGTCATCTTACATTCAGCAGTTTTGTACTAAAAATACTTCTGTGCAGGAAAGCCCAGCAGAAATTTACATATGCTACAATGCTTTACATGTATTTACATGGCTCTGTCTTCCCTGTGAGAACATCTAACACCTGCCCCAAACTGTTAATTTTTAGAGGGGAACCAATTTAAGACCAGACTAAGGAACTACTCCACCTTTTTTTTTATAAAAACTGATACAAAAAAACGTGGTTTAGAACTCCTCAGTGATGTGGGCACACAAAGGATTGGGGGGAGTTTTTTTGGCAGTCACCTGGCAATGCAAGGTCTTTAGTTGGCACTCACTGAGATTCCTGGGAAGCGCAGCTGGAAAGGCTGCACGGATCTGCCTGAGGAGTTCTTCCAGAACATTCCAGATGGGAGTCACAGGCTCGAAATGCTCACCCACTACTGCAGGAATGCCACTAAAGCTCACAGGGACAGGTAAGAGAATGAGCTGTGCCTCCCCTTGTGCCCAAGTGGAGGTGTCTGCTCTGCAGAGTGTTTAGTAAATCTCACACCAGTCTGAAAAGCAGCAAATAACCTGACTAAAGTTTTCAGTGCGTTTTTATTTTCAGTTCATGCTGCATTAAGTTAGGTATAAGGAGGTTTTCTAACAATTCAAAGTCATAATTCCAATTTTGGAACACAGTCCCATTTGTTCTTAAAATACAGTAAATGGTGACTGCTCAGGATCTGATTGATTTTCAAGAAAACAGCTATTTCACAGTGAGGTGAACACAGCACTGAACTTTTTGAGGTAAAAGATGAGGGGAATGTAAACTTCCACCCCTCTCCAAGTGACTAACTACATGCAGCAAGAACACCTGGTCCTGCACACCCGTGCAGCTGGGAACAGCAATGCTCAATTTTTAAACCCTGACAAGTCGAAATCGCTTCTGAAAATCACACAAGTTACACCTCAGGCCTGGACTTTCAGTAAGGTTTTCAGCTGAAATGTCATTATTTCTTTATCAGAAGGTTTAAAAGAAACAGGTACCCAGTGGCTTGGTGGCTTAGGCAGAACACTTGGGGAGGGTGGCTCGCTGAACTTGGCCCCAGCATAGTTCTGGTTGCTCTGAGGGGTGAACAACAGGTTACGATTGGGTAGAGCAGGATTCCAATTGGGATTCTTGGGGAAGTGAACGTTGTTCTTCCCCCCTTTCTGCATGGCCTGCCATGCACCAGGAGAGGAGCTGCAGCCGTGGCCTCTTTCCTTTTTCACGTAGGTTTTCATCTGAGCATTCTGGTCTTTGTTCTTTTTTTTAAGTTGTTGATGGTTCTTGGTGGTGTTTCTAGACTGGGGAACGGGAATGTTGTATCTTTCTCCACCGCCCATCTTCAACTTAAATGTCACCTGGAAAAAGATGAGTTAGGGTAAGTCTTTTTTTTTTTTTTAAACACAGTGTTTCAGAAAATGTTCAGATTTCAAGCAAAGGGACAAAAATCAATCTAACCAAAACTCACTCTAAACACAGCACTTCTCTCCTCAGAAAAGGTGTAACTGGAGGAATGGACCTGACAAAACCTTGCTCAGAAAACGCAGAGCCAGATTTAGTAAGTCAGTATTGAGTGCTGGAGACCTTGAAATTCAACCTGTTAACACCTAAAGATTGGGCAAAGTTTGCACTGATAAAGCCACTCCCGAGACTTCCTGGTAAGTGTGAGAATTGCTCTGATAAACCCAAAATGAACTGAAAACCACCTCAAGTGGAACAGATTAAATTCAATTCCCAAAACCCACACCCAGAATCCAGCACAGCATACTCAGCACTTCCCTGCTGAAGGGATCTCCTGTTTCTTTCCCCTCTCCCACCTCCATTTACCTCTCAGTGGTCTTCTCCGATTCCACACTCTCCAATTCTTGCCCCCTTTCCTGCTTCCAAGCCTGAAAGAATAGGTGCTGCCTTGTGCTGGACTCCTTCCTTTGGCTGGGAATAGAAGTTTTCATGGGCTGATCTGCTGTCTTCAGCCAGGGAGCCGAGCCCAACATCGGATTCTCGGCACAGAAGCTCCAAGGGAGAAGTCCTGCTGCAGAAACGAGAAAGAAATTTCAATTCAGATTGAGGAAACAATTGTTTCACTTTGGGGTGGAAAAAAGGGTAAGCGGAAATAATTCAGAGAATTCAGAGTCAGCTGTGTCCCTGTATATGTTAAAGATGACAACATGCTACAAACAAAACCTCAAAACCCCACCCTAAGAGACACAGCTTTGTCTTTCTCTACTTACATAAAGTTCACCACCATACTTAGCATATCCCAAGTAACATTTTGCTCATGCTCTGTCTTAAACAGCATTTTGTCAGAAAATCAAGAACTTTATCCCCTTCGTTTTAGTAGGGAAAAAGTAAAGTACAGTGGAAAATACTTTGAGAATTAGGATTAATACAGCAACTGCCCAGTGTCCAAACCCTTCCCCGGCCATCACAGAGCTCATTTTGTCATCTGTCAGCAGTTTTACCTCCGTCAGCCAAGTAATCCCTCAAAAACTCTTACACTATTTTCCTGGAATCTCTGAGATTTTAATATTGACGCAGTCGAGTCTGCTCAGCTCCCGTCACTCCCCAAACTCAGCAGCCCCCTGCCCATCCCTCCCANCGCCATTTGAATCCCCTCACGGAGGGCAGCGCGGGAGCGGCCGCCGCTCTTTGTCCCGCCCGGCCCGGCCTCGGCACCGGGCACCGCCCGCCGCTCCCCCGGCCCCTCTCCGCAGCCCCCCGGACGCTGCCAGCCCCGCCCCGGCCGCGAATTAGCACAACAAAAATAATGGGGAACGCCCGCGCCAGCTGCCGCTGGGGGCTTCAAAGAGGTAAAGTTAAAAAAAAAAAAGGAAAAACGCACAAAACACCCGGCTGTGCGAACGAGAGAAGGGATTCAGCGAACAAAGAGTAAAATCCAGCCCTCACAGAGATCCCCGCAGCGTTCTGATGTCAAATGGGAGGTCTTGGGTTTGTTGAGCCCGTTCCCCACGCCGGCATTTACTTAAACTATTTAATGTTTAAATTTAAAGTGTCGAGAACAACGTAGAGGGATATTTCAGGTCAAACTACAGCGAAAAGCTTCCCCAGATTTAGCACTGTGGGTATTGCAGCGCCCGTGACAGCGGCTGTGGTTTGTGTTTATATTCACACTCTTATTTTGCCTCAAAAGATCATTTTGAAGAAAAAACCCACAAGATTTGGCCTTTACCATGTGTAGGATGAATGAAAATTAAGTATACGCAAGAAATTTGCACATGTAAGAGTCTTTCCTGCCCGCTACTGAGGGGCCAGTCAAGCACGGTACACCACATTAAAGGCCAAAAAAAAGGAAGTTTCAAAGAAAATGTAAAAGAACTACCTCAGTTCCAACCCCACCAAGTCAGGGCAGTACTTAAAAACAACACATGAACATTCAGAGTTTTTATTTTAGAGGTAAAGACCGTGGTGGGTTCATTGAGTTACCCTGCAGTTTTAGCTACAGAGGGGGAAAATTACGCATTCCTGCTTTATCCCTAAAACATTTAAAACCAAACTGTTTCCTTACTGACCTGATGTTACAGGGCTGTGACCCAACGCAGAACAAGGTAAAGGCTCTAAAA
>VYZR01006467.1:10999-41304 GCA_013400675.1 Oxylabes madagascariensis
AAAGTGGGAGCCTACTCCTTCCTAGACTTTTGTATTTTGACTTCAAATAGACCACATGTGAAAGGGAAGTTATGAGACTGGGGAGGGGAATTTTACAATGTGATGTTTCATCTTTCCTTTGTGATTAGAGCAGTATTTTACACTCAAGCAAGCTATTCTAGTAAGACAACCCCTCCCCCTCAGACAATATGCAAAGGGCTGATCTCCAGCTAAGAGAATGAAAATTAATACATGTAGTCTTTAGAGGAAAGGAAACAGACCATATTAGATGCTTTGTGGAACAGAAATGATCAAAAAGGCATCTAATGCTTTAAGTTTATTTTTTAAAATTATAAAGAATTCAACAATGAGTAACATAAGTTGAGATAACAACTGATGAAGTAAAAAATACTAAGCTTCAGGGCTTTTAAAGAAAAGAAGACAGCTGACAACCAGTGGCCACCTGAGGCTGGAAAAATGCTTCTCATATAAACCGATTAATACACAATGGCCAATGATAGTCTCTTATGTCTTTCTCTGAAGCATCTGGTCCCAGCCATAATAATCTCCTGGTCTGATTTGGTACAGAGTTGTGAAGTCATTAATGATAAAATTATGGGGCAGGTCCTCAGCTGGTGAGCCCATCATTTCTCATTCATTTCTGTCAGCACTGTGAGCATTCACCCTGGCCAGGGGCCTGGCCTCCACTGCTAAGCTGTACAGTGATAATCATGATACAGTCAATTCCTGCTTCACCTTCCAATTAATTCCCTTACCTGAGATCCTGTCAGAACAACAGTTTTGCCCAGGTTCTCACACATGAAGGACAGGGCTGAAGCTGTGTACGCCATAGTGTCAGTACCGTGCAGGATCACAAAACCATCGTACTTCTCGTAGTGCTCCTGGAGGTGGAGAGACAGCTTTCACACTGTTGAAGCAATGCCCTGGCACCAGCAGGTGAGGTACACAGGGCATTACTTTCACTGATGCAGGCAACAGCACAATGCCTTACAGGGTCCTGCACACACAACTCCTCCTAAACTTACCCTGTTTCCTGTTTAAATACAATTAAGGGTTAATAGGACACTAAGCGCTAGAGCCAATAATTCTGATTATGGAACAGTCAAAGAGATTCTTCTGTGTATACATATTAATGCAGCGTTTTTAAACCAGAAGACTCCTAATTAAGAAAAGCTTAGCAATGGCTTTAAACAGGAATGTTAACATATGCAAATTAGTCGTATAGTCTGATTTCTTGTTGCCGCTTTTACTTTAGGGATTACACCATTTACAGGAACAGATTAGGCAAACCAGGGCTATCATAATATAGGGGAAAAAACAGTCCATTGAATCCATGGCAGACAGGCAAACTCCCAGTGTCAGAGTGCCCTCTTCTGATGGAAAGCCATCCTTTCCATAGCAGAACCTGGGGGAGAGGCTTCTTGTTCATTAATGGACATTCACCATCTGGTTTTTGAGAAGGCCCTTACACTATCAGGCACATGCAATATCAAAATGAATTTTATAATTTTAATCTACATACAATTCCACCCAGGAGGTGGGGTTTTTTTTAATGCAAAACCATGAATCACACTGCTCATCCTGTGAAAATGAAGTAATCTGCTGGCTTTTGGAAGAAAAAGGAATTGGTTCAGCTACTTTAAGAATGATGGACATAGCATACACTGCAGGGAGAGACACTGATGTCTCTAATGTAACTTGATAACATGGAAAGGATTACACAGAACTTTTAAGCAGATATATGAAGTGCCAGCATGTGGAGGAAAAAAGAGGTTTAAACAAGATTTCTTTTGAATTACACTCCTCATGTTATACTAGGCACAAACACTTGGCACCTCCTGATAATAAGGTCACCTCCAAAGTCATTTGTAGGTTCCTACTTGTACTTTTGCTATTTTTTCACTTATACTCATATCTGTCTTACCTGTTGCTACCTACTGGAAGTTTCAGGGGGTTTCTGCTTATCTCTAACAACAGAGCCAACATAATTACTGCTAGTGTTGCAAGGTCTTTCTGCAGAGCAAACTACAATGTGATTTAAAAACCATGCTGCAGGCATTCACCAAGGCAGCAACAAGGTAAAGAGGTTTCAAGAAGGGCCAAGATCACAGAGGCCACCTGTCCTCTCTAAAACTCACCAGGACTTCCAGCCTTATTTGATGCAAAAGAACATAGTTTGGTTTAAGCTTCATAATGAAAAAGATCAGGTTGCCAGTTAAGGAGATATCCCCCAGAAACATCTTGGAATGTTTTAGTCTGGAAAATCATCAACTGTGACCAGCATGTGTCCAAGATGAACACAAAGTGGCAGTGTCTGTACACAGCCTGGAGAGTTGAAAAGGTTTCTTTTTTTGCCATGTCAGCTCTCTTCATTTGGATTACACAAACTGGGCATACGGAGAACCTGTGTACAAGAAAACCCCCACTTTCTTTTGCAATAAAAACTAATATTCCAATAAGGAAAAAAGGTAAATTCTCTCCTGTTCAGCATGGATTGCTGCCTTCTCTCGGCCCTGGGCTTTTCCCAGCTGCACCCCTGCTCCATCCTAGAGACTTTCCATGTACACACCAGCTCCATCTCTTCTTTGCCTGGGCAAGATGCATTTAATAGGACAAGCAACTTCACAAGTTTGGTGGTTTCAGGATGAGAAAGCATGAAGGTGAAAGACTGTTACCTGAATTTTCAGCATCATTCCCTGCATTATCAAACGGTTCACATGCATTGCTACAGTGTGGTAGAAGAAGGGAATTTACACTATAAAAGCCCACTCTTACAGAGTGGAAGAGCAGTATCTTCCTAGCCCCACAGTTATTTATTTCTGTCAGCTATGTATGAATTCCTTGTGTGAAGCATTTGAAGTGTTTTGCAGTTTTGCATTTTTTAAAAGCACACAGCTAAGTTCAGACAAGGGACAGGAGCACAGAAATGCTGATTTTGTTATTCCAGAGAAGGATATAATGAGTTTATCTATATATGCAGAAATATATAGGCTTTAAACATTTTCCACTATGGGAAACCTAACCATGGTAGCAATTTTTTCTACTTTTTGCAAAGCCAAAGCTAGTCCAGTCCATGTGTGCCCAGAGTAAGAAAGGCATAAAGACATCAAATTATTTTCTATGTTAATAGCCAACTATTAAGCTATTTGAACATTCAAATGATGTGTCGCTAAGCAACCTTCAGCTAAGTTACCCACACCTAAGGATTTTATTCAACATTTTTGGACAGGGAATTCAAGTCAATGTTTTAGGACACACCAACCTACATATTACATACTTATTCAATCACAGATTAAATTTTTTTATTTATTTTATTGTATGGAATTATGTCATGGCTCATCTTTGGAAGAACAATGTAACTTTAAGGAGTTTACAACATTTTCAAATGAAATAAAAATTCTGCAAACTGTGCAAGCACTGTACTTCTTACTTTGCAAGCCACTAATTAAGGTACTTTACATTTAAAGAAACAAGTATATATGTATAGCACTACTGAATTGTTTTCTGTTGCTAAATATACTAGATATACTGCTGGTTTTGTTTAAGTGACAAATGAATTCTTATCCCACATCACTGTACCTCAAGTTTCTTTGCAATTTTGGCCCAGTCATCTGGTGTCATGTTGGAAGAATCAAGCAGTGGCGAGAGCTCAAGGATTGTGTAAAAAATTCTCTTGTTTAGCTTAGAGAGACTATGAAGAAAGAGAATTGGAAAAAAAAATATTAGTATTGATATCATCTCATCACTTCTTTTTCTTTAAATCAGTAGTTTTCATACTTTTCCTCCCCATCCCCCAAATCTAGGTGAAAAATGTCATAAACCTGGAAATTAAATTCCAAGTTTAGAATTTCGTGGCTTGACGTGGTTTGAAGCATAAATACCCAAATTTAATTTAATAATAAATACAACTTGGGAGGCAGACACAGGCGGTTTCTGGCCTGTGAATGCAGATTGCTGGGTCATGTCCAGCCTCTCATCCACCAGCACCCCCAAGTCTGTCTGGGCAGGGCTGCTCTCTACCTGTTCATCCCCAGCCTGGAGAGATACCAGGGTTGCCCAGTGCAGCACCAGCACTTGGTCCTGTTAAATGTCATGAGATTCCCAAGGGCCCAGTTCTTGAGCTTGTCCAGGTCCCTCTGGATGTCGTCCCACCCTTCAGGTGTGTCAACAGCACCACTCAGCTTGGTGTCATCTACAAGTTTGCTGAGGCTGCCCTCGATTCCTCCATCCATGTCATTAATGGAGATATTAAATAACACTGGTCCCAATATAAACCCCTTAGAAATACCACTTGTCCCTGGTGTCCAGCATGAGTCTGAGCCATTGGCCACCACCTTCTGGCTGTAACCATCCAATCAATCCCTCATCCACGGAACAGTTCACCCATCAAATCCATCTCTCTCCAATTTAGAGAGAAGGATGTTTTAGGGGACCATATCAGAAGTTTTACACAAGTCCGCATAAAGCTGTGCTAGCTGAAATTGCCTTCCTGTCATCCAGGTGCCTTAGCAGAGCTTCTAGAAAGATCTGATTCATGACTTTCCCTTGCACAGAGGGGAGGCTGACTGGTCAGTGGGTCCCATGATCTTCCTTTCTATCATTTTTGAAGTTGGGTGCAGTAGTTCCCTTTTTCGAGTCACCTGAAACTTCCAATAAAATCTGCAGACTCATTCTCCCTATGAAGCCTGTAAGACTGTTGCATACAGCAGAGAGAGCATTTAAACAATGTGTTTAAACTGACATCCTGTACCTAAGAAGTCAGACTTCACATGAAAAACTGCCTTGCTGGTTATCACATTTACACATGCTAAGAGTTAACTCTGGAAGTCAGCTGAAAATCTGTGACAAAAAAGCTCTCCTGAGAATGTGCTGTTCAAATAAAACATGACATCCTGATACCAGAAACCAGCCCTGTCTTCAGTATCTGATACTTCTTTCTAAAAAGAGATCATGTCATTCCTCTTATATTGACGTTACACACCAATATACAAAGTTCACAAAATTTTCTCCCCTCAGGAACTCACAATATTTCTCAACCACCTAGTTAAAATATCACTTGGCTAGCACAAAAGACAAGATGGCAAATTGCCACAACTAACTAGCAGAAACAGGACTCAGCAGCACCAGAAAAACAAGATGAGTTTTTAAACATCAGGTTTTTTTGATGTGAATGATTGTTTTAAGCTTTTCTGGTTTTCAGGGAAAGATGTACCAGGAGAAGTATATTTAGGACTCATACAGGTATATTAGTGTAGTTTTGTTATGTTTCTAATCCCTTAAGTGTTTAAAAGTTATTCAAGCACAGTGTCATAATAGAGCTCCATTTTTCTTAGTGTAAGCATCATATTTAACACAAACTGTATATTCACATAAATAGTACTGCACCAGGTGCCCATTAGTGTTTTTCTTTACTCCTTTTCCTGCTATCTGCCTTTGAAGTGGTTACTTTTAAAAGCTTTATAGAGACACCTCAATACAAAGTAGAAAAAAATTCATAAACCTTCTATTTTCTTTGAATATCCTGGTTTTCTCCTTAAAGATTACTGAATATCCACTTTTACTCTTATAGAAAACCAGCTATGGTCCCATTTATTTTTGAACAAGTGTGTAAAATCATCCTTTGTGCAAAGTTAGCACGTTTACAGGGGTACAGTCATTCATCACAGCTAGGGAATATTTCAAATTAGCATACTGCCCTCTAAATGAAACCCATAAGCTAATTAATCATTGCCCAACAGTTAAGAAGCAATGCAGATTAATTATAAGCCCTTCACTTATTATCATAATGTTGCATAAATTTGGGAAAAACAATCAGCTTTTAGGGCTTTTAAAAACAGAAGGTTTGCAGAATTAAAGCATGAGGCCTACTCACAGATGCACTAATTACATGCTACTTTTTCAGACATATGCTGAAGATAATTCACATGGAGCTGTATATACAGTTTTCTTAGTTTATGTAGAATACTTGTATGTTTGCACATAGAAGTGTGCAGCAAATTAATGCACAAAAAAAAAAAAATCCAGGAATAGACTGCCCAGAATGGTTACTTGTTGCCTAATTTAAAAGTTATTTCTCTGGCAGTTCTAAGGCACTTCACTGCAAATATATCCAAATACATATTTTCCATCACATCAAAGATGGTGGTCTTTTTTCTTTTAAACTAGTTATAAGCATTTTTGCTAATCTCATTATAAATTCTTCATGTCAAATGTCTAGAGATGTAATTACCTGAAAAATAACAGGGTACATCCTGACCCTTCCTCTGCCCAAGGAAGTTGTACTTACGGGAGAACCAGCGTGTTTTCTGGGAATTCATGGGAGTTGTTCAGTTTTGTTTCCCGGGCATATGCCTCATCGTGCAGCATCGGCATCATTTTCAAGCTGTTCACTAATTTATTGGCCTCAGGAGCAAGCCCTTAAAAACAAACAATAAAAGTAAATAAAGGAGCAGGGATGGAAGGAAGCGGGTAGCTCGGTAAGGAGGGAAGAAGTTACAGAGCAGTTTGCCCATCCTTCCAAATTAAACAGTCTGTTGCCAGTTTAAGACCATGAAAAAATGAACATAGCTAATAAATACTCATACCGTTATTCTTTTCTTGACTTGAAATAGATTAATCCTTTATTTAAGAAAAACAATGTTTCAAATCTCCTCCACATCAATCATTTATGCTTTTACCTATTTTTCATTGTAGCTTGTCTGCAAATACTTATCAGAAGCAGGGACAGGAAGCCAATATTTGTAACTGTAGCAGGAAGCTACCGTTCTCTTTCACATTTGCCATAGCTATTACTACTATTACTAGTTAGTAATAGTAGTAGAAGACTTAAAAAGCACCCAGCATTGTTTTGTACCATCAAGTTGAGATACATACTAGGTACTTTCCACTAGCAGGTGTAGGACTGAACATCTGAACTGACGAAAGGTAAAAAGGTGCATAAACCTCTGAATAGAAAAGGTTGAAAGCGTGAAAGCATCTCCGACTCTGCTCTCCCTCTCCCTGTTTGTGATAGGGTCTGTCTGTGGCGGGGACCCTAAAACAGCTGATGTTTAAACTAGCCTAAGATCATGTTTAGTGTTTGGTAGACCTGCAGGCGTCCTGGTTGCAACCAGGTATTTCAAAGGGAATCTGCATGTTGTTCCCTGTAAGCCAGAAAGGCACCTAATGTTGTGAAGTTACAGTCCTCAGCATCATAGAACCAAGTTCACCTGTGAACCTAACCTGCAGCTCATCTCCCAGTCCCCTGTTTCAGGAGTGACAGCAACAGTCCTGGCATCCAGAATCACAAGTCATCCTGTTTTTCTGAAGTCTGACTTCCTGAGACAGTTCTCTTACAAGGAACTTCCAACAGAGGTACTTTCTTCTGGACTTCAAGATTTTACTGTCAAGTTCAGTTTAATCTCAGTGTTTCATATCACCTGTTTACATGGCAAACAAACTATTAAACCCCATTATTCTACTTCTGTTATTTCTAGTTATTTCTAATTTGAGGCCAGGGAATTCTCTCCCATTTCCTAGTTCTGTTTATTTAACCATGGTTCTCATCCAAGTTAGCACCTCTAATTATTTTTGGTTCACTTTCAAACAGCAAGGTTTATTTCAAATACTCAAAACTCAGAGAATATTTTCAATAGTATTTCTAGTTTTTTCCATTTATTTTCCAAGCTGATGGAAAAATCCTTAAGAACTCCCTGATCTCCCTCCTGGCTTGCCTTAAATTAAGAAGGAGGTCTCTTCATAGCCAACTTCCTTACAGGACAGCAACAGCATTGGAGTGGATTTGTTTGGACTACTGCCAGAATACTTTGTTTTACAAAATATACTTAAAACACTTTCAAGCCTTGGATGTTTCATTCATTCAGCTGTAATCCCCGCTTTTCCTATTAAGGATGTTCCTAGCTTAGTCACAAATGGCCACTTCTGTTGTGCTTGGGCATTGAGTCATTTTGGCTCGGAAATGCAGCCCAGTTTCAAGTGCTTCCTGGGTGTTTTCTGATTATTCTTCTGTTTGTCCAGTGTTCATCTTGCTCTGAATATTGACAATAGATTAGACTGTTTATTTTTTGTATTTGCCACAGGAACTGGAGAGCTGATATATGTTAATATTCTTTAATCCCTTCTCCATAAACAGCAGTGCCTCATCTCTTAATCACAAATCTGTCAGGATTTTTCTGTAATTGCTTGCACTGAATGTAAACCTTTTTTTTTTTAAGGCATTCTACAGATGTATCCAAGATGACCCACTTACAACCTAGACAGCCCCTCACATGCATCCATGTCCTGCAGTGATCTCTGCTTTACAGCTCCAAGAGGCAAACACGGGGGAACTCAAGTGCAACGGTTTTAAGAACACATCTACTTTATTACGCATGGAAAACAGCTTTTGTGAGCCAAGCTTGTTGACCAAGTTATTGAAGCAACTTCACCCCTGCAGAGAAGAGGCAGGCTGTGTGACTTGTCCAAATAGCTCTCATCAACTTCTGTCCTGTCCCTTGTTAGCTGGCCAGCCCTGGCATCACAGAACAGGTGGACAAAGGCAGAATGGTAAACAGGCACCTGTGGCCAAGGAGTACAATCATGCTTCTGTCTCACTTACAGTCCAGGACTCTGCTTTTCACTCTGGTGCTACAGATAACACAGTTACAGCTACCTGCCCAACAAGATACCCTACAACCTGTGCTGCTGCAGAGAACAGGGAGCAAAAATATTAATTGCAGCAGCTACATTACTTGGAGCTTTCAGAAGTGAGGTACATAGATTTCAAACAGAAAAGGGTTTGGACTACAGCAGCCAGTCTTCTGGCAATCTAGTATGTTTAAAAAAAAAAATACATAAACAACTAATCTACCTAAGTAGATTATTCCAAGATAGGTAATCTTTCTAAGGGTATTTATCTTAGTTCTACTTGGATTTGTTGGGGTTTTTTTCCTTATTACAGGTAAAAGCTAGGAAAGAAACCTAGCCCACATGCCCAAGGAAAAGATCTTCCTGAAAGCACCAGCACAAACTTGATGGAAAGATCGCTATCACGGTAACCTCACTCTCGAGTGCAGTATGGCTCTCTTTCTGAAATGAGCTACTGATAAGCCAAAAGAAATTAATGTAGGAGGAAATAAGTAGGAGTAAGAAACTTTAAAAATACACTGAAGTGGCTTGACAGCAAAAACATGAATACTGAGAGAGTCTGCACCTGAGTCTGGTTGTCATCCAAGTCACATAAACTAAAACAGACTATTCATCCTCTGAAAATGACTCCTGCACAGATTAATGTAGGTGTGCAGAAATTCCAACAAGAATTTCCAAGATGTGCTGGAGTTGCCAGATGAGCTACTTCTCTTCACATGCTTGAAGTAAAACACTTGTAGTTCTAGGAAGAGTTGTAAACAGGCACTGTCCATCCACTGATAAATAAAAGAAATGAGCATCTATTGTATCTTCCCTTGAAGCATGCTGCTTTTCCCATGCCCTTTCACTGGCTTCTGTCTGAACACTAAAGACTGCCAAATATTCTGAAAGAGGTACTCTGGCCGCTCTGCAATTAGATGTGGGTATGAAAAGCAGGTCAAAACCCTCCCCAGGATGCAGCAAGTCAGCATCATTGGATCATAACTGTTAGATTGTTTGCACATGCTTTAATGATTGACACTTGTTAAGCAAAAGAAAAAAAATACACAAGATGAGAAGAGGTTATAAAGTTAATTCATAAAAGAACGAGACGTGATTATAATTTATTCGCTTAAAAGAGGCATTTAGAAAGCTGAAGCAATAAAAGCAGGAAATTGTTTTAGTATAAACCATGCAAACTGAGAAAGGCAAGTCAGCACATGGCATTGAAATATGGACTTTTTTTTTACAACTTTGACAGTTTAAAAACAAAGATGACAGCCATAAAAAACAGAGAACACCTTATAGCATCTTTACTACAATAATAAGGATCAGCCAATCACCATCTCCTGAGAAGAAAGGACATGTATTTGAGAAAAATCAAGTCTAGGGAGCCCCAAGGTAAAGCCCTAAGTGTTTCAATACTACAAATCAGAAGCAGAGAGTTTTTCAGGCAGGGGCACAAAACTCTGCAGTAGGGGTTACAAGTATCCACACTTTTGAATCTAGACAGACACAAGCTGTGGAAGCCCTGGGATGCTCCACTACCTTCCAAGTAACCGAGGAAAGAAACTAAATAGATATTCATCAAAACTGGACTGTTTCCCTCTCACTCCCACTTCTTATGTTACCTTGTTTCCCTTTAAACCAACGCTGGCAAGCCCTACAGCAAGTCAGACCTGACTGAAATCCATTTCTTCCCCAGACACATTAATGGGTTGATGTTTCTAGTATCCCTTGGGATCTGTGCCTGCTGAGTGATGATCAAGGGGTGCTTAGGTGCCACTCCAACCAGCTGCTGGACTTGGGGCCTCTGGAGGTGTCAGGTGAGTTTGGGCACCCATCTGCTGACATTTAGGGGCACCTAAAAACACACAGCATATACCTGTTGGTACCTAAGAAGCCTGCAGATAAAATGCAGGCATTATACTGACACATGTCAGTTTTCAGTTTTGGATGTAAACATTTTCCAGCTGCTGGGAGAGAGTCTAGCATATCTAGTCTTTTCATCAAAGTCTCCCCCTCCCTCGGTAAGGTAAGGCAAGGCAGAACTCTTGAGTAATTTCATGAAGGAAGCCAAGAGCTGGTGGGGGAGCAGCAGAAACCTGTCCCAAGGCAGGTGACTCTGACGCTGCATCCGATCTCGCTCATTCTGACACCTGGCAGCCGCCACACTCGGATCCGCTGCGCCTGCCAGGTCACCACTGGAAAATCCTTGTCACGGCCACCGGCTCCAGCGGCCCACGCTCTTCCCAGCAGAAACGCCAGGCACACGCTCTCTGGGAGGCCGGTGACAGCGGCTCATTTAGGGCTAGAAACAGCCGGCATGAATGGTGCGGTTCCGTTGGTTTCATTTTCAGCGCACGAGGTAGGGCAGACAGGACTCACGCTGCAGGAAACGCGTTGTCCTCTGCCAAAAGCCGCTGCCGCTCGCTGTGACGCTCACAAGGATGCCCATCAGCTGAGCTCCCGGCTGACCCAGCTGACGGGAGCCGGGGATCAGAGGGAGCCTCTCACGGCAGCGATGCCGGACCGCAAACCGCGCCGGGTCCCCGGCACCGCTAATCCCGAGGCAGCCCCGGCCGCAGTCCCGCTCCCCACGGCCAGCNGCGGCCAGAGCCCGTGAGGGGCAGCGGCCGTGAGGGGCAGCCCCGGCACCGCCCCCCGCCCTTTGCGCCGCGGGCAGCGCCGGCCCGGGCGGACACCAAAGCCCTTCACGCTCGAAGGAGAAGCCAAGAGCAGCGGCGCGTTCTGGGCCCGGGGAGGAGAGAGAGAGAGCGGGGACACGGGGCTCAGGGTCAGCCCGGTGACAGCACCTGCGGCGTCGCCTTTTTCCTTCATGGGGAAGAAGGTGGGCACTGCCCCTGCTTATCTGGCCTCAGAGGCGACTCCTGCCCACCCAGCGTCTCCCAAAACAGGCGGCGTGGCACGGGCAGCACCCCTGCCCCCTCCATTCCAGCGTCCCAGTCCGCACCCTCGGCTCCCATCCAGGGGGATTCTTTTGACGATCGGGTAGGAGATCAGCTGTGAGGAGGCTGAAGTTCTTTTCAAGGAAATCTGATAAATCCTCAGGTCTGTTGTCATGAGGTTTTTTATCACTGGCTAATTATAAAGCAAAATCAGCAAAGCAACTGGCTAAAAGCCCACGAGCCAGTTACTGGGGTCAGTAACTGCTCAAAGCACGACCTGCGTGAGCTGAGAAGTAGCTCCTGCACAAGGACCTTGAGGCTAAGTATCACTCAAGTGCCTGAGTAACTCAGTACGCCAGAGAAAGAACACACTTCCTGTAGGAANGCTCCCCGCGGCCAGCCCCGCTCCCCACGGCCAGCCCCTCACCCCCGCCGGCCGCTCACCTTTGGCGTCCTGCACCATGCCGATGGTGCCGCCCGTGTTGATGACCAGCACCCGCGCCACGGCCTTGGCGGAGGGGGCCGGGGGGCAGCCGGGGCGCTCCTGGGGCCGGGGCCCGGCCAGGGCTCTGCGCAGGGAGCGCGGCTGTCCCGCTGCCGCCGCCGCCGCCTCCATCCCGCGCCGCAGGATCCGCTACCTCCCGGCCGCCCGGACAACGAGGAGTTGTAGGGGCGGGAGGGCGGAGGCGGGGCCGCCCCTTCCCGCTGCCCCCGGGGGCGGGGAGAGCCGCCGTGCCCGCCCGCCCGAGCGCGGCCAGAGCCCGTGAGGGGCAGCGGCCGTGAGGGGCAGCCCCGGCACCGCCCCCCGCCCTTTGCGCCGCGGGCAGCGCCGGCCCGGGCGGACACCAAAGCCCTTCACGCTCGAAGGAGAAGCCAAGAGCAGCGGCGCGTACTGGGCCCGGGGAGGAGAGAGAGACAGCGGGACACGGGGCTCAGGGTCAGCCCGGTGACAGCACCTGCGGCGTCGCCTTTTTCCTGCATGGGGAAGAAGGTGGGCACTGCCCCTGCTTATCTGGCCTCAGAGGCGACTCCTGCCCACCCAGCGTCTCCCAAAACAGGCGGCGTGGCACGGGCAGCACCCCTGCCCCCTCCATTCCAGCGTCCCAGTCCGCACCCTCGGCTCCCATCCAGGGGGATTCTTTTGACGATCGGGTAGGAGATCAGCTGTGAGGAGGCTGAAGTTCTTTTCAAGGAAATCTGATAAATCCTCAGGTCTGTTGTCATGAGGTTTTTTATCACTGGCTAATTATAAAGCAAAATCAGCAAAGCAACTGGCTAAAAGCCCACGAGCCAGTTACTGGGGTCAGTAACTGCTCAAAGCACGACCTGCGTGAGCTGAGAAGTAGCTCCTGCACAAGGACCTTGAGGCTAAGTATCACTCAAGTGCCTGAGTAACTCAGTACGCCAGAGAAAGAACACACTTCCTGTAGGAACGTGGTAAGGATTTTTTTTGGCTCCTGGTCATATGAACTTAATTTGTACCCTGCACTGCACCTTCTAAATGAAATGCAATTCAGTTTCAAGGTGAAAATAGGGATTGTGGGATAGTCCAAGCGATTTCTTCTACTTCCAGTTTCTACGACTTAGTACTCCATCAGAAATAAATTTTATGTTCTCCCCCTAGTTTGTCAATCTCTTAGTCTGGGTGGCCCAAAATGTGGCACAGAATTTCAGATGTGGTCTCACAAATGCCGAGTAGAGGGCAGTTATCATTCCCCTGTGTCTGCTGGCTGTAATTGCCCCGCTAGTGCAGCCTAGCCTTCACTTTCATTGCTGCAAGGACCCTTTGCTGCCTCATACATGACTTGTCCATAGGACGCCCAAGCTCTTTTTGCACAGCTGCTACTTACATTTTTTATCTATACTGTAGGCTATTGAACAAAACTCAGCAGTGTCTGAAGGCAGGAACAAACTGTGTAGTAACTCCAGCTGCTGGAGTACACTGTGGTATTGACACATCCACAAAATTTTTTTCTAAGTAAACAAACATTGTGCATCTGATGCACTTCTTTCAAAAGAATGAAAAAATTGCATCTAATTCCTGTTATGTATCAAAGAAATGCATTCCACTTCCTTCATATATTTCTGGGAGAGATCTCAAAGCATCTTTATTCACTGTACTCTTTTCCCTGTACTACTCAGAGTAAAAAAAGTAATCAAGATCACATGTAAAGAATGTGAAGAGTTTTAAACTCTACAGGAAGGTCATTTTAGGTTCTGCAGGACTCCCTCCAGAAACAACAAAACTGAAGTTCCATTTGAGCAGGATTACTAGAGTTGGTCAGAAATTCAACACTTTATTTCACAGAATAATCAGCATTCAAAAACATTTCTGGGGGAAAAAAAGTTATTTTCCTTTTTTTTGTAACATTACATACTTTATTTTTATTTTTTCAATAAAAATATTTTTTATTTTAAAAAATGAAAACTTTATGCTATTAACTGCATACACCCGATAATCACTTTGTACATTGGAATACAGAATTCTGAATGGCATCCTTGGATTAGAGAAGTGATCCCAAGTGAATTACACAATGATGTCCAGAAATTACTCATTGCACGAACAGAAGGCTGAAGGACAGACAACCCAGTGGTACCACTTCCAGAGAAACCAACAACAGAATTCATAGGACCTAAATATTTAGAATTAAGAATTCATAACCTAAATAAGAGATATTGACAATAGAAAAAGAAACAAAATGAAGACACTCAGAGAGCTGCAACACATGCATTTCCCTGAAATGATGCAACAGGCAGCAGATTACTTGAGGGCAGAGAACTCAAGCTTTCCAGGGAAGAACTGATTGCAGAATTTGTAATAGCACAACAACAGACCCAGTCTGTGCATCTCAGAACATAAGCTTGGAAGCAAAAAAAGTACCTCTGAAAACTTAATTGGCAAAGCTACGTCCAAGTAAGTGATTTCCTTGCAAGCAGAGAAGAATGATGGCCTTGGATGACTTAATGGACATGAGTTCTGGACTTGCTGCAATTTTAAAGCAGGGAGTTTTGGAACCAGAATAGCAAAGTGGCATTTAACCGAGGAAGGCAGTATTTAACATTCTGTATCTCACAGCATCCCATACATGAGAGGGAATATTGATGGCATTTGTTGGAAAGAGTTCCTGCCCTCACAGCTGGTTTGTTCAGGTCTCTCTCAGGTTCAGTTGGACACCAGCCCTACAGTCTGTCAGCATGACCTTTCTGATGTATTTAACTGGTGTTCATGAAGGCAATGGACTCTCTGTATCTGCTAAATGAGCTTAGGCCTCCTTTAAAGAATTCCGTGTCATTTTCTAGAACAATAGAAAGAGAAAGCAGCAAGAAAGGAAAGGAGCAAGCCAGAAGAAAACCTGTTCCCTCTTTTCCTTTGCCTGCTGCAGGTAGAATAATTCTGCTTTAAGCAAGACAAATCATGCACATATATCAAGATGGGAGGGAATATCATCTACCTGGGAGGGGATTTGGGAGCTGGAGTGGGTAGATGGTGGCAAATGTTTGAATACAGAGGAGTGTTGAAGACAGGGGAAATGATGAAAAACAAAGCAGCAAGAAAGTATCACTTTGTTCCTGAGCTGGTGCTTGAAACAGGTGAAGGGCAGAGACTGGGCAGACACTGACCACCTAGCAAAGTTTTAAGGCTCTGCTTAGGGCTTTCATCATTAAGGGCCATCTATAAAGCATTTTGGATGAGGCTGGAAGAGGAGCTGGGGAACAGAAATGAAACTGCTGCGGATCTCAGGAGAGGGAGACTGTTCCAAGGCAGGCAGTGCCTGGAGTGCCCAAGGCACTCCTTCCAAGCTTCAGCCTCCATCTTTCCTTCTTTTCAAATTGCCAGTGACCTACACCCTGCATCTGTGCACTGTGCCAGCTGATACCCCAGTGCACAGAGGTTGCCAAAAGATTAGGGGAATGTCACCCTTGGTTCCTCAACTGATTCTTGATAGTGCTGCAGAGAACTTGCTCTGTTCTTTCAGGAGAATCACACTGATGGAACAGCAAACAGGAAAAGGATGTAACACAGGTGGGAATTTCACAATTCCTTCCCCAAAAAGGGTGTGTCTAAGNGCATCTATTCCGAAAATTTGCCCATAGAGTTTACAAGACCTTTTGTTTATAGTGCAAAGAGAAAACTGAGCTACCAGGAAAAGGAAGGCCAGAGANAAATTGCCAGTGACCTACACCCTGCATCTGTGCACTGTGCCAGCTGATACCCCAGTGCACAGAGGTTGCCAAAAGATTAGGGGAATGTCACCCTTGGTTCCTCAACTGATTCTTGATAGTGCTGCAGAGAACTTGCTCTGTTCTTTCAGGAGAATCACACTGATGGAACAGCAAACAGGAAAAGGATGTAACACAGGTGGGAATTTCACAATTCCTTCCCCAAAAAGGGTGCGTCTAAGGATCAGGGTGCTTTGAATCCAACTGAGTCCTGCTGAGCCTGTGGCCACTTGCACCATGGCACCTGTGCTCTCTGCAGGGAGTGTGAGTGAGGAGATCAAGGTGAGAGTGGATGTCAGTGTGAAGTGGTCCATTTCCAGGGAGAACAGGACTGTCCTTTTTCAGCTGGGTGGAATTTTAGGAGCTACAGGTGAGTGCATGTAGATCCTGCAGAAGCTTTGACCTTTCCTAGCAATGTTGTGCTGTTGTTGGCATCTATTCCGAAAATTTGCCCATAGAGTTTACAAGACCTTTTGTTTATAGTGCAAAGAGAAAACTGAGCTACCAGGAAAAGGAAGGCCAGAGATGGAATTTGAGCAAGGGATCATGACTTTATGGGCCACAGTGAGTGCAGTCCCAAGAAGCTCTACCTTACTTGACCCATGGTCAGGTGTTCCAGATTTACTTACAGTGACAACCTCCTGCTACAGAACTCTGACATGCCCAGAGTGAGAACTGGGTGAAACAAAGGGCTGTTAAAGAGTCACACAGACGATGGCCCAAGTGAACAGAATTGTCTTGGAGAAACTACAGCAAAGCTGCAGCTTGCTAACCAAAGGTGAGAGCCTCTTCTCTGAAACCAAGATTTGTGGAGTTTGTTTGATCTTGAGAAAGGAAAACACAGTTGTGACCATGAGATCTCTCACAGCTAAGTGTGGTCTCAAAATCAAGTCCAGCACAGTCTTCCTGCAGCCATTCTGGAAGCTCTGGTGAACCTTTATTTATGTTGCTTTACAACAGCTGAGGTGACTGCCTAGCTAGATCATCCATCAAAAATAATAAAGCTGCATATATTTTTGACCCATTTTTGAGGATCACCTTCTCTGATCTCAAGAACTGTCCCTTCCAATCAGGAAGAGATCAAGTAGAGATAGAAGCAGGCCTGCATGGATGAACAAGGAACTCCACGTACGAATTAAGCATAAAAAGTGTTCAAGAGGTGGAAGAAGAGACAGGTGTCACAGGAGGAATTTAGAGACTGTCAGAATATGCAGGTATGTTGTAATGAGAGGCATGGCCCACCTGAAATTGAATTTACAGAGGAATATGAATGTTCAACAAGAAAGACTTCTAAGGTAAATAAGCANTCCTCAACTGATTCTTGATAGTGCTGCAGAGAACTTGCTCTGTTCTTTCAGGAGAATCACACTGATGGAACAGCAAACAGGAAAAGGATGTAACACAGGTGGGAATTTCACAATTCCTTCCCCAAAAAGGGTGCGTCTAAGGATCAGGGTGCTTTGAATCCAACTGAGTCCTGCTGAGCCTGTGGCCACTTGCACCATGGCACCTGTGCTCTCTGCAGGGAGTGTGAGTGGGGAGATCAAGGTGAGAGTGGATGTCAGTGTGAAGTGGTCCATTTCCAGGGAGAACAGGACTGTCCTTTTTCAGCTGGGTGGAATTTTAGGAGCTACAGGTGAGTGCATGTAGATCCTGCAGAAGCTTTGACCTTTCCTAGCAATGTTGTGCTGTTGTTGGCATCTATTCCGAAAATTTGCCCATAGAGTTTACAAGACCTTTTGTTTATAGTGCAAAGAGAAAACTGAGCTACCAGGAAAAGGAAGGCCAGAGATGGAATTTGAGCAAGGGATCATGACTTTATGGGCCACAGTGAGTGCAGTCCCAAGAAGCTCTACCTTACTTGACCCATGGTCAGGTGTTCCAGATTTACTTACAGTGACAACCTCCTGCTACAGAACTCTGACATGCCCAGAGTGAGAACTGGGTGAAACAAAGGGCTGTTAAAGAGTCACACAGACGATGGCCCAAGTGAACAGAATTGTCTTGGAGAAACTACAGCAAAGCTGCAGCTTGCTAACCAAAGGTGAGAGCCTCTTCTCTGAAACCAAGATTTGTGGAGTTTGTTTGATCTTGAGAAAGGAAAACACAGTTGTGACCATGAGATCTCTCACAGCTAAGTGTGGTCTCAAAATCAAGTCCAGCACAGTCTTCCTGCAGCCATTCTGGAAGCTCTGGTGAACCTTTATTTATGTTGCTTTACAACAGCTGAGGTGACTGCCTAGCTAGATCATCCATCAAAAATAATAAAGCTGCATATATTTTTGACCCATTTTTGAGGATCACCTTCTCTGATCTCAAGAACTGTCCCTTCCAATCAGGAAGAGATCAAGTAGAGATAGAAGCAGGCCTGCATGGATGAACAAGGAACTCCACGTACGAATTAAGCATAAAAAGTGTTCAAGAGGTGGAAGAAGAGACAGGTGTCACAGGAGGAATTTAGAGACTGTCAGAATATGCAGGTATGTTGTAATGAGAGGCATGGCCCACCTGAAATTGAATTTACAGAGGAATATGAATGTTCAACAAGAAAGACTTCTAAGGTAAATAAGCAGCCAAAGGGTGACTATGAAAAAAGTGGGCCCAAGGCAGGACATTTGGTGACAAAGGACATGGGAAAGCTGACAATGCCACCTCTGTCTCAGTCTTCACTGGTTGTATTTGCCTTTAGGAATCGCAGGAACTTGAGGCCATTTTAAGATGCAGTGCAAGGAAGACTTCCTTCTCACTGGAGAAGGGTCAGGTGAGGGAATATTTAAATAAACTAGACCCTGACAAGTCCCTGGAACCTGATGGGTTGCACTCACAAGAGCTGAGGGAACTGGTTGATGGAATTTGAGGACACTTGATAACCTTTGAAAGGTCATGGCAATCAGGAGGAGATGAGGAAAGCCAATGTCACTTTTAACTTCAAGAATGGGAACGAAGAAGAGATGGAAACTAGAGTCTGGCCAGCCTTACCTCAGTGCCTGGAAGTGGTGGAGCAAATAGATCTGGAAGCTAGTTCCAGACATATGAAGGTCAAACAGGCAGTCAGTAGTCACCACAGATTTATCACACTTGATCAACTTGACAGCCTTCTCTTACTACATGACTAGCCAGTGGTGAGGAGAGAGCAGTGTTAATATCTAATCAGGATATTAGGTCTTTGGACTGGAAAAATACCCAAGCAACATTCTTCTTGAAATACTCAACTAAATGACTAATTTGTAATTTTTTTTTCTTTTTTGGCAGTTACACATCAATTAATATACCTCAGAGGAAAGCTTTATTTTTTTACTGAATTCAGTTATCTAGGAGACAGACATCTAGTTGCAAAAAATTAGTTTAATAATCAGTGATTAATAATAATATAATAACAATAATTTCCTGAGAGGCATGGTTTACATCCAATACTCAAAATAGTTGACCAGGAGCTAAAAAAGCACTTAGGTTTTTGCTTGATTTTAGGAGTTTTCTTAGTTCTTCTGTGTTTGATCTGCTAACAGAGAATACCCAGGTCAGAGTTCATGCTGGGCCATAATTTCTCAGCCTGCAGCCCCCTGAGGCACAGATTACAGTGACAAGGGACACAAGGATGGGAAGCAGATGCTATTAAACTTTTACACTGGGCTGCACAAGTTTAACTTCCCTTTCCCTGAGGGGTGGATGGTACCAGAACTTTTCTGTCCAGCCAAGGGCCCACTGAGATGGCAATGACATGGAGGTATTTCTAGGTTAAAAGACAGTGAATCCACTGGAATTGCATTTCTGACACAGGTGTCAAGTTTCATAAACACCAGTGCAAATGCTGAGACAAATCCTGAAAGGACTTTAAATGGTAGCAAAATTAGGAGATGGACCACTTTGCAAGAGAGGCTGGCCATCCCTGCTTTTCTTCATGCTTCAGATTGTTAATCCTTGTTTTTAGTTCTACCAGAAAACTTGAGAGTCGGGCTCTGTGCAGCCCTGATGACCATTCCGGGAACAGGGAAATCACATCTCAAAGCAGGCTGTGTTGGCTGGAGAGGCCTCGTGACCATTTGACCAAAAAATAATCCTGTCTCAACCTTGGAATTGTAGCTCTAGAAAAACCATCCATGTCACAAAACACGGCACACAAAGTGTGTCACTGCAGATGACACAACATGAAACGTGCCACTCCAGACCTGGCAAGCCAAAACCAGCAGTGAAGTGACTCAGCAAGGAGATATTTCCGCAGTCACCTATCCTTCACCTCTGGGGTGTGAGCTGGCAACAGATCCTGCACCTGGTGCTCAGGAGCAGTCTGGCACCAGGCTGTAGGCACTGGCAAGGGCAGGCTGAAAATGGCCTTAGGCAAAGTAAGAGATGTGATTTGGCATCAAGAGGGAAAAATACCACTGGAAGAAAGCAGGCAGGGTGCATGAGCACTGAAGTGCAGCACAACCCTCAGGCCACACAGAGACTGCAGGCAAGATACACTTGGAACACTTTTTAAGGCTTTAGGAAACGGAACAAAACTTACAAAACCCATCCTGACATACAAGTATGAAAACGGACCAAGTGCCAGGAGTTTGAGTTAATAAAGCAAGTGTTCTGACCAGCTTCAGGGAGGACATGACATAGCTGTGACCTACTCACAAACTTATCAGCAGGAAGTGGAGAACAGAAACCTGCTGACTGATGAGGTCAAAAGTGCAGTACTTCTGGCAAAAGAGGAAGGTCTGGATGTGTGAAACTTGTAATAGATTTTGAACAGCAGATCAGAAATATCTTTATGAGTTTTCCTAGTAGTCTGTTGGCCAAGCTGCACTACCTGCACTGACGTGGTTTGGAGAAGACATTGCTTTCCACAGGAGTGTTTCCATCCACTGAGGTCTACATCACTGGGGTCCAATTCTGCTGACCTCACCTGGATGTTTTTTGGGATTGTCTTTTATCCACACCCCCCACCCCAAAAAAAATCAAAAAAACCAAAAACAACAAAAACAAAAACAAACAAACAAAACCAACAAAACAAAAAACAAACAAAACCAAAAACAAACAAACAAACAAAACCAACCAAAAAAAAAAAAAACCAACAAAAAAAAAACCCCAACCAACCAACCACAACAACAAAAAATGACAAAAAAACCACCAACCTGTAGCCTCTGTCTTGTTTCCTTGGTTCTGCAGCCTGTTTAGCTCATGCTTCACTCATCAGCTCCTGGCCGCTGTGCCCTTGGGCACAGTGATCTTGCCTTGCTCATGTTCTTCCTCCCTGCTCTGGGGAAATCACTTCCAAGGAACAGACTGGGAGGCAGTGTTCCTTCTATTTATAGCTGTCTTAATCACACTTTTTATTTTTTCCTATGTTGTGTTCATCATGCTGGTTCATGAGTTTCTTTGCTCATCAATTCTGCATTCTATTTGAACTCAAGTCAAAATACCAACCTAAATAACTCAATGTACTGGCTGAGCTAAAGTAACAGTAACAATTATTAGAACAATATTACAGCCATCACACCAAGTTGTTAAGAACTGGGAGTGGGCAGGGAGACAGAAAGCTGCTTTGCTGCTCTAAGATCTTGTTGCTTGTTTAGCAAGTAATTTTTCAACCATCTCCTATCGCAGAAATTCTCTGAAACAGAAGGGGTGCATTGTCAAATGTGGCTTCTTTGCTATATCCAAGGGAATAAGATCTTTCCTACAAACTGCAATAAAAGCAGAATTGCTAATTTCAAGTTCTCTTCTACCTCTGTAGTGTAGTCCTAGACAAATTTCCCTCAGCCTATAACATTCTTTGAATATCAATGAGAAAACCAAACAAATCAAAGGTCATTTTTCTGTAAATGCCTGCTAGTGCCAACAGCTTCTCCAGCCCAAAGGTTCCTTTTTATTCCCATCCCATAAATCACTAAAATCCACAAAAAGCTAAAATATACAACCTATCTCCTTTTAATCTCCAGCATTAAATAAAAAAGAACAAGAGAACTGAAAACCATATCCAATACCTCAAATTTTATTGCAAACTACAGGCATCTAACTGCTTCTCGGAGCAGACAATGTGGCCCTAAATCATTATCTCCCTATGTTTCAGAAAAAATTGTGGTAGCTTTTTCATTTACTTCTGACAAAAACTAGTTCAGATCTAAAACTAGTTATTGAAATGATCCTGACCTGGGAAAGCTTTTATCAAAAAGGAGCCAACTCAAGTTGACTGCAAATGGATACTTAGCATGAGATAAATACAGGAGCTGTGTGAAACTGCTCTAGAAGATCTAAATTAAATATAACTGGATTTATAGTTGTCAAGCAATCACAAGAGTATGTTGTTAAAGCAGAGAAACAGAGGAAGAAATAAAGAACTGTCTCAGTTCAAATAAATTGAAAAAAGAGTAACTTGAAAACTGGCAGAAGTAAAATTAAGACAAAAATTTGCATTTTAATAAGAAAATGAAGATAGTAACCTCAAGGAATGCTTTCTCACACATAAGCACAGAGGAAGTATACAAGAAAGAAGTCCTCTCCATTCAGATTCCTGTCTGCAGTATGATGCTTTACAACACCGTTACTGTACATCCATCTCTAGATGGATTGTTCTGCTGTTGCTCCTGTCCTTCAGCTGAAAGCATCCATTTGGGAAGTGTGAAATGTTCCTTCCATATGTGAGAAGCACTCGCATATCCTCTGGAAGCTCCCAAGTTATCAAGGACTGTGCTTCCCTGAGTAGATTCCTCATCCTGCAGCACTGACATCCTATGAAGCATCACTGCAAAAGTATTAGCTTCAGAAACTACTCTAATTTTAGGAATTGCCATCAGCAGCAATCACTTTGTTTTTTTCCCAGCACATTTTCCACCTCTTTCTCCTTTATAAATAAAATTCAAGCAGTATCTATTCCTTAGAGAACATGTAAAATAATCAGATATAAAGTGTGCCTATTCAATTCCCATCTTACCTGGCAGCTGGGCAGAGGAGGAGGGTGTTTGCACAACTGCTGTCAAGACCAACTAAAACTAGCTCAAGACAGAGCTAACATCTTCAACTAGAGAGGAACTCCCTGCAGCTATGTTCTGTGATCTCTTGAAATATGTGCTGTGGAAGATGCTGTCTGTATCAAGAATTTTAATAACATCTTCCCTATTTTCCTGTCTTTTAAATGTGGCCTTTCTGCCCTTATTAAAGATATACGAAGAAAACCCTGGAGACATATATGCATCTGTCCAGGTCATTTCCCAACTATGCACTCTAGATTTTTGCTATTAACAGACCAAAAAGAGAACAAAGAGCTTTGTAAATGTTGAAATACTGCCAATAGCTGTACCCTTCCTTCTTCAAGCACATGGAGAAAGGTACCCCTGAGTGTTGTATGCTCTGTTTAGGAAGAAAACAAAATGAGAGAAGTGAAATATTTAACACTCCCCCATGGTTCTCCACATGGCATGAAGAACAAATACAGGAGGGGAAAAGAAAACTATCATCACACTGGTGTGTTTGTGGAGCACCTGGGGCTCATCATTCTGACAGGCCCAGGGAGAAGACAAGTTTATTTCACAAGCATGACATGAAAAAGTCGTGAACTCATCTCACCATGAGTGAAGTTTTGATTGCAGTTTTTCAGAGCAAAAAGCAGCCTCTGCACTTTTTTGGAGCACAGAGGAAATGAATACCAGCATTTCAACCACACTCTTCACCTCTTCCCTTCTGCTGAACCCCGCTTCTCTCCTTCCCCAGGGTGGCTCCCTGTGAGGGAGGGAATTGCAGGGGCGAAGGAGTGAAGGCCATGACCACTCAGGAAGGCTCACGGTGTGTGCAGCTCACTCCTGGCCAGCTCATCTCAACCGACTGCCCTCTCACCAGTCTGATGGCAAAAATCATCAGTGAGCATCAGTACCCCTCACTGAGCACCAGCACCCAAGCTCAGGCCTCTGGCCCCTTGCCCTGGGATTGAGAAACATCCACAAACTCATCCCTGTGCCAAGAAACATCTGCCAGGATTTCCCCATCACTCACAGCAATGTAAAGGGGGTGAGTCCCCTCCCTTGAAGGAGGGGATCTCTGGGAAGGTCCTGTCCTTGTCTTCCAGGATGGAAGAGCTCTCTCAGAGGGAGCAGCCACCTCTGTTCCCCCAAGGCACTGAAGTTATAGATCTGGCAGATTAGACAGACACTCCTACAGCTTGAGTGAAAGCTAAATACAGGAGCATCAGACAGGGATAACAAATACACCTACCCATGTAGCTCAGTGACTAAGAAAAGAGCAATTTATCTTCCTACAGATTCACCAGATCAGCTCAGAGCTTGCCTCTTCCCTCAACACTCCTTCAGAGGATTAATATATACCTCAGACATACCATCTTTGCCTCAGGTTTCTTTCATTTATTAACCTCTTTGGAGTTTCATCTGCTTTTCTCAAGGTTCTTCTACAGAAAGAAACTCCAAATCAAACTATACACTGATGGTGGATTTTTATTTCTCTGTTCAGTTCTATCCCTTTCTATGAGGTAGACAAACCCTGCTCTGTGTTACTCTGGTCTGTGAGAAACATGCTAACAACTTTCCAAGTCAGTATAACTCCTGCAGTCTATGCCAACATCTGTATCCTGGTTTAAACCATGATTCCATTATTTATCCTAATTCATAAGGTCTGTCTCGAACACTCCCATGTAGACTGGCATTAAATTTAACCGGTTGAGACTGCACTCATTATACCCTATAAAGTCACCATCCCTTCATTGCCCAAATCCCATCTCTGGCCTTCCTTTTCCTGGTAACTCAATTTTCTCTTTGCACTGTAAAATCCATGGGCAAGCTTTCAGAATAGGTAGTTCAACAACAGCACAACATTGCTAGGAAAGGTCAAAGCTTCTGCAGGATCTACATGCACTCACCTGTAGCTCCTAAAATTCCACCCAGCTGAAAAAGGACAGTCCTGTTCTCCCTGGAAATGGACCACTTCACACTGACATCCACTCTCACCTTGATCTCCCCACTCACACTCCCTGCAGAGAGCACAGGTGCCATGGTGCAAATGGCCACAGGCTCAGCGGGACTCAGTTGGATTCATTCAAAGCACCCTGATCCTTAGACACACCCTTTTTGGGGAAGGAATTGTGAAACTCCCACCTGCGTTACATCCTTTTCCCTTTTGCTGTTCATCCTGACAATGTGATTCTCCTGAAAGAGCAGAGCAAGTTCTCTGCAGCACTATCAAGAATCAGTTAAGGAACCACAAATGACTTCTCTGTAAAAGGATTTGTAAACAGTATTTTCCACCTATATACCCGTCATAAGGAAACAATTGGGCAAGTATAAAAACAGACATGCTTTCAGTACATTTTCTGAGGTTCTGGAATTCAGTAAGGTAGGGAGCTCAGTTCCTCAAATTTTAAGAGGTATTGAAGGATCGACCTTTCCTGCAGTTCCAGTAAATTTTTTCTGTTTGTTTATATATTTGATTTCCATCAGAGCCCATGGCAGTAAACTCCAAAATTAATTACATGGAATGGCAAAGAATCTCCTTTTGACTTAAAACTGCTATCAGGTGTCATTGTAACTATGGGGGAAATGATGAATAATAGTCAGTGCACATTGTTTCAGATTCTAGAAGCACTTATCAGATCAGTTTGGCACTTTATCATTACCTTGGAGGCATTTAATAGCATTAATCTGACCACTGATAGATTCAAATATTTCCACCTTAAGCTCAATGAAGAAGCACATAAATGATTTATTAATTATGGTAAGTTTAGTCTCATTCTGCTCAGTGTTGATGAACATCTGGACATAAAGCAAATCTTGACAAGTAGTCATGGCCTTTTTTTCTTATGGAAGTAGCCCCCAAAAGCCACAAAGTTGAGTGGGATCAGGTCCAGAGCCACACAGACACTGCTACTTTACAATACTTCTTTTTCCAGTGTGACATACTATTACCCTTTGAGAGGGAAATCCTGAAGCTACTTACCTTAATCTTGTTCAAGGGACTTTGCAATGCTGTTGAAGCCTAAATCAAACAAAAAAATACAACAGCTCCTTCTTAAATGTATATATTCATCTGCAAATAAACAACATCACCCAGCAAGGTTGACTTGAAGGATGCTGAGTTTCCTTCAGGGCTGCTCTGTCCTGTATCACAGCAGCCCCCACCTGGTGGCAGCACAGTCACACACACAGACCTTTCATGGGAGAAACAGTTTAAAAACTTAAAGAAAAAAAAAAGTTTGTTGCTTATGTGGAATGAATTCCTTCATTTTTCTCACGCCTTTGTGCATTGCCAAGCTTCCTTTTCCTACGGAAACTCCCATCATTGATAGACAAAAGCAAGATTTGAAATCCTGCCTGTTCCACTTGCCCTTGAAGGTGTTTAACAAGAACACTTAATTGGTACAACACTTGGCTGAGAAACACTTGTCTAAGCCACTTGAGATGCAATTTTTCTGTTAGATCTCTCTCACTAACTATTCTAATTCCCAAGGATCACTAAAATGGGTCTAAGAAAGTAATGCTCTAATAAACCACTGAAATTGCCTGTTACACAGTCATCCCTCTGTTTAATTATAGCTTAAAGTAATTTATTTTAAGCATCCCCTTCTTTTCCAAAAATCTGCCATTTCTTTATGATGACCACTGATTCTCTGTCCTTCAGAGGATGACTGGCTATTACATGACCTTCAAATCACTACGTGAACAGTGAAAATAAATACTCTTCCATATATTGTTTCTCTATTGATGTATTTCATGAATGCAATCACATACCTTTAATAACTAAATTTAGCTTTTATTAAGCATGACTGCACAAAGGAAGTTACAAAAACATTTTATTTAATTTCTGTATTTTATTCTGAAACCACTGACCTCATTTTTAGGGCTAGAGATCTCCCACATAAAAGTAAGTCAAAAGGATGAAACAAAGTGCCATGAATCAGTAATTCAAAAGCATTCTTATGCCATACAGGAAAATAAGTCATGTTATGTTCTGCTGTACAAAAAAATCAACAAAAAAACTGTATCCAGTATATGAAGAAATAGTTTGGATGAGAACATAACTTAGATCATCAGTTTCTTCTGACTTCTATTTCTTGGTTAAGGAAAACCCCAACCTCCTTTGTTGCATATTTTTTTTAAACTAATAAAAAAGAAAACAGGAAAATGCAACTTGCAATTACATACAAAAAGAAGCCATGTCCCTTCAATTTATAAGTTTTCAGACAGAAAACGAACAACTAAGCCTAGATTTCTTTCATCTTTTGTGTACCTTGTGATAAACCTGTTCAGAAGTATTATTAAAATGACANTTAATCATTCAACAAAACAAGCTTGTGGAGCTGATAAACAGAATTTCCTCTTTCATGCTGCTTTTCAGACTCGTCAATAATACGCTGAGGATCCACCTAGTCAAATGAAGCAAGATGAAAGTCAGAAGGCATTCTTAATGTTTTCCTATATATCATAGCTAAGAAGAAGTCTTGAAGAATTCCGAGTTTTGAATCATACAGGAATTTCAATTCTATGCCACACAGTGCAACAAAAGAGCCAGGGCTACAAAATGTTTTATCTCATGGTTTGCCATGATTTCAGAACACTATTCCACAACCAATTCCAAAGCATTACAGGCAGTATTTTACGATCTAAGATGTCCTGGAATTCTTCAGATGCAGTGCGGAAAATCCTGATTCAAGGCCTACACATTAGCTTGTTACAAAAGATGAACACCAGCAGAAGTGAGTATATTACCTTCCTAAATCCAAGGATAACTGAATTTGAAATATGAAAAGAGAAACACTTTGGCCTAAGACAGTATATCACAACACACTCTAAAAAAAAGCCTTTTAGAAATAAGTGCCCTTGGTGTTTGTTCTCTGTTGTCTCTCTTTTCAAGGGTGACCCAAACCCTTCCTTTGTGGGCTGCAGGGTGGGAGAGGCACAGGGAGGGTGTGTGTAGCACTCAGACTTCTGCACTCACTAAATCCTCAGGTCCTTTTTAATTAAGAAACTCTACTTGCTCTTCAGGAAATCCAGTGGCCTACAGAGGCCCTTACAGAAAGAAAGGTAAGATTTCTAACAGTAGGAAGCTAGGAGAGTTTTCTTAAGAAACCCGCCTGGGTCTTGAAAAAATGGCCCTCCTGCCTGACCCCACCACATTTGTTTTAAGAAAAGCCACATTTCTGTCTGCCTAGAAAGGAAAAGCCACCTCAAACCACAGCAACCCAAAACAAAACTAAAATGCACTGCATTCAGGAAAATGTAGCTACAGCTGCTTAACAGAAATTTTTAACTTCCAACAAATGTGAAATTGTCTCAACAAATCTCTCTCAGCTTAAAACCATGGAGAGTTCTACAAAATTAAAAAACAAGTTGTCCAACAACTAATCAGACGACAAAAACAGGGCATCAACAGTCATAAATGATTACATAAATAAAAGTTCTTATGCTTTAAATTTAAGCCTACAGTGCTTTCAGTATTTTCAAATTCAATAACCACAGAAGTTCTCCCTTTCAACACACTCTTAACTGTACTGGAGTACTCAAACTCCTGAAAAAAAAAAAAAAACAAACCCAAAAAACCACAAAACCAAAACAAAATTTATACCCTTACCTGATTCCATGCATATGGATTCTCATACCAGGTAGGATCAATTCTGTCTCGGGGCTTTGATTTGCAAATTAAACTGAAATTACAGAAATACAGCCTTAAGAAATATACTTGTATTTGGTTGATTATAAAGACAAAGGATTTTTTTATATGAGATACAACCAGGTATTTACAAGGTGTCTGTGCTGAAGGGAGTCTTAAATTTCCCTCCTAATCTCGTTTGATTTGTTCACTTCTCTGTATTTTGCCCATCCAGTAAAGTAAGTCAAAATACAAATTTTCACAGGGACGTCTCATATATCAGAATGTGTCTTCTTCTAAAGAAAATAATGAGATTCTTTTTTTACAAAGCACTAGAATTTGCAACTGTAATTTATTCCTTACATTTTATGTATGCTTACTCACTAGAATGTATAATACAGCTATTTTTAGGGTATTTTGTTTTGCATGACAACTCAATTACTATAGATTGTCTGTCTGCTCCAGTTATTTCCTCAAGCTGTACAAAGTACAACAATAGTAGACATTAATTAATTCTGTCTAGATGTGTTTTTCAAAAACTGATTTTAGTCTTAAGTAGTGATGACATTTTGTAAATACAATTAGCTTTTGAAAATTGGAAAACAGTTATGAAAGACTGTTCAGGCTAAATTTTTAACTACATACTTGAATTAATAAATGTTTTTTCCAAAACACAGAAAACACAATTGAAAAAAAAATATTCAAAACCGAGAAAGATTTTACACAAGGGAACAGAAGAAATCATTACAATAATCAGACTGTTTATTCCTTCAAATAAAAACATACAAAAATAGTATAAAATAAAATAAAATTTTAAATAAAAATATCTATAGGATGGTTGAAAGACAACCGATAAATGTACAAAAATTCCAGGAGAGAAACGGCTAGCACAGAAAGGTATAAAATCCTGAAGACAAAAAAGCCTGGGGCTGATGAGAGTGACCGAGTCAGGCAGTCGGCGCTGACTGAGTTGGGAACACATCAGTGCCCAGGACCTGTGCCAAGGCCTGACCCTTCCCCTCCCAGCTGGCTGAAGATGTCTGAACAATCAGCCCAAAATAGGTGCCCGAACTGTAGCAAATATTCACATGTCTGAACAAACAGCAGTGACATTTCAGTGCCTTCGATTTAGCATGTAAATGTTGATGTCCCAGCATGAGCTGTTACTGTCACAGTCACCTCCAGACAGGGCTTGTGGCTTTGCCTCTTTCTGCCTATCCATGTTCCTTGACTTCTCTACTGCTTGTGCTCTTTTAATTTCATTTCTAGTGCCTCAAAAGGTAAGGCTGATTTGCTAATTTACTATGGAATGCACCCAAATTTTATTTGGAGTTTTGGAAATAGGAAGTATGGGTGCTTGCTTTTAACTTAAGGCAATTTTATACATTTTTGTCCACAGATAAGAAAGAGAGCAGGTACTTTCAAAACCAAGGAACACCTGAAAAACCAGCATTAACAGCTGCTCTGATAATCATTCTCATAACCCTGGGTAAGAGCAGGGTTCTGATCTTTATCAGCACGATGAACTGCCTAACTCTGACATCATGCAGCTACTTTAGCAAAGCTCTATTGGCAAAAAAAAAAGGTCATATTTCTTAGAGATGAGGCTGGTAAAAGTTATGTTACGGACTCTGGACCAGAGCTCTTTTTAAGGTGGTTTGGTCAAGAGCCAGGTCAGAATGAGAAAATTCTCCTGATGATACAGACAGCAGTAAAATTCAGGCTGAGTGTACAAACAAGGGAAGATTTTTCACATTATGCTCAACAGGGACAGACAGAAGGATCTGTTCCTGGGACAGTTCACTGCACTCCTCCCAAACCACAAGCTGAAAAATTCTCCAGGCTGGCTGCACTGAATCACAATGGTCTTTTCAGAACCACTGCTTCACTTACAAGAAGAAGGGAGGCTTGCTGGGAAAAAAGGCAGGTGTGGCCTTACTTCAGTTCCTAAATTTGCCTGGGACTTCCAATTCACTTGGCCAACACCTATTCTGCACA
>VYZR01006470.1:9676-22855 GCA_013400675.1 Oxylabes madagascariensis
TGCAAGAAGGGATTTAAATGGAAAAACTATTCTCATAACAACTGTTGCAGTCTGCATATCTTGCTGTATTTCTAAATGAGAGTTTATTATTCTGGAGCAGAATATCCACATAATACACTGACTTCAGACATGGTAACTGTATAAGGATATTTCTTTTTGGTGAGGTAATTGTTCCTCAATATCTGCTCTAGTTAGTTGTCTATATAGAAAGGATCTCACTGTGTATGTCCAGCATATCTCTCACGGAAGAAACTCAAAATACTTCTTCCAAACCTGAAACTTCTGCCTAATTTGCAGGGACAGCAAACCTTTCATGAAAATACACATTACAAATTCTTGAGTTCTTGTAATTCTTTGACAAAAAGACCATTTTCTATAACTTATAACTATGTAACATATTTCAATTAACTTATTCTATTGAGAAGTATAGGTTTGTGGTTTTTTTCTATCTTGGAAACACAAAATTGCTATAAAGGTGCAAGTTACTGCTCTTTGTTGGCATAATTGTTGTGATTGTCAGCTACAATCTGATTGCTTATTTTTTCTTAGTGGTGTGATTATCAAAGGCAGTAGTGCTGGGATTTTTGGGCTCCCACATGGCTTGAAGAACTAGAAATTTAAAAACATCTTCTCTTTGACAGGTAATCTGAACATTTTTGATGGGCAGTCATTAGAGAATAAAGCTGGGTTTTAGCAGTTTCATTTTACAAGCTCACTTTTCTACAGTNTGTGATATTCTGCTCTAGTATTGCCAGTCCCAGCAACCATTCAATGGAAGCTTCTGTAGGATCATCTTTCTCCATCCACCATCACTGTATGGTAATGATGCAGATCTCTCCACAGATTACAGTGGCTGCCTACTCACTTTTTCTTTTGCCTGTCTTTCCAAGAAATTAGTAAATTTTTCACAGTTTGAATTTTCCTGAGAATGTAAGAAGGACATTCCATTCCCCGAGCCTGTGACCATGACAATCATAGTAATTGCAGGCTCTGGTTATTTTTCTCTGTTTGAGATAAATGTCTTGATTTAGGTTGTTTGTGAAAGATACTCGTTCTGTTCCCACTGTGACGCTGTGAACCACAGGTATCAGACACAATTCCTGATTCTGGCCACCTATGTGCTGTCTCTGCTGTTAATCTGTTAAAAAAGGTGCCTCTTCTTCCAGACAAGTCATTTCCCAATGCCTTTTTACCTCTTTTGTTTATTTAGATTCTTATCTATCTTATGTTAGGAATTGTCTTTCATTCTCTATTTTATATTGTGCCCAGCACAATGAGGCATCATTCTTCCCTGTGTCTTTGGGTATGGCTATAATTCAAACAATTAATAGTAGTCACCTTTATCTAAGAACATCTAGTCAAACAGTGGCATTTTCATGAGCTGATAATTCATGGAAGCTCCATGAGTATCTTCCTTCTGTTTTAAACACTTTGATTTATTTTAGTGCAAGGGATTCACACTGAAAAATCCTGAAAAACTCTGGAACTCAGAAGCCATCTTTGCTAAAGCTTCCTAAGTAGTCTTAATGCTGAGGATCACTGAATCTATTCAAAGAAATGTTTCTGAATTAAATCTCAGACTCCCACTGAAGATGGCCTACAGGCAGCATATTGCTGTGCCTAAGCAGAGTCCATGATATGGCTTCATGTACCATTTCAGGATTGTGCTGATTTTCTGCTGATGCAGTCTGGGTGAAAATACCCTTTATGAGAACAACCTTCCCTCTGTGTGCTTCTCTTTGTTATATGTTATTAACGGTTCAAGAAATTATGTTTTGGAATTAGAAAAAAAGAAAAAAAAGGCATTTAGGGCAAATAACAGAAGAAAGAAAAAGCAGAAGAATAATCAGGACAAGATTTGAAGCATAATTTTGAGAGCGTTTTTGGGGGTTCTTGGGCTTTGGGAAACATTTTGTGTATCTCTTGTGATTTTTAAGGGATATTCATTTCTCACTATTTTACTGATAGTGAGATTAACAGAAGAATGGCAGAAGTCTCTGGATGTTTTGTCAAATGTTTTAGCAGCATGTAAAAGGGGATACGTAAGATAAAGAGAGAAGAGGAACAAGGTGCTCATAATATAAAGGAGGTCAGAGAAAGAAATGCCAAAGCGTATTAGGATCCAAACTCCATTAAAATCCTGTCTGGCAGAGGTGGGCCATTTCTTATTTACATCTCCTCCAGAGCAAGTGTGTGAGACATTGCTCTGATGCTGGCAAACTAAACTTCAGTTACACTTCTTTTATGTTTCTTTAACATTTCCATCATTTACTTCCACAATCTAGATGCTGCTCAAGGAGATTTCTCTGTAGAAGGTGGATGGGAACTCTTGAACTGACAGTAGAGAACTTGGCAGCCTTTGAATTTTTGAGCTTTTTTAATGCCTTTTCTTTCCCTTGTGGCTTATCTGGCATGCCGTGTTTCAGAGTTAGTCCAAGAAATGCTAAAACATCTTCCACAAAGTTTACTTAATCAAGCTGGGTAGAAATAATACTCAGGACTCTGATTTTCCTTGTTGAATTTACTTTTTGATTAATTATGCTCAAAGTGTGTGTAATGTAAACTTACATTTTGAGAACAAATACCTTTTTCTGTTTTCTGACTTGTGTTGAATTTCTTAGCTTTTCAGGTTACATTTTGCTTTGATTTGAATTTTTTGTTTGTTTTCCTCTGCCAGTAAAAATTATGAAGTGTGAAGAAAAAAGACAAGATCTTGCCATCCACAGAACCCTGTCAAATCAGGATGCGCATTTTATCCAGTATAAATTACCAAGCAAATCCCCTATCTGTGCTTTTTTTCATTACAGTCTTTCTAGATATTTTAGTAGTTACTTTCTTTTAGCAGAAATGTAGATAAGTTGTTTATTCAAAGGTGTACTAAGTTTGCCAGTGATACTAAATTGGTTGACTCCCTTGCAACGAGAGAAGCCCTGCACAGAAACCTGAACAATGACAGGGGTGGTCAATTGCCAATTGTATGAAGTTTAACAATGACAATGCCAGATTTTGCACCCAGGATGTACATAAGTATGTGCTTTCTGAAATGGTAGCATAATAATCATCCCAGGAAAAAACTCAAACCAAACCAACAACAACAAAACACACTCTATTTATTTTCTTTTTTCAGAACAAGCATCTCATGTTCTTGGGGAGGTAGGAGGGCTCTGCAAATGCTTTAATTGACAAATGTGTTCTACAGCACTTATAAGGGGATTTTTTTTTTGCAAACCCAGGAGCAGTCAAGATCTGGATTTTTTAAATGCAAGCAGTTAACATATCATGACCTATAGAAATTATTAAAAATACCTGTATTTATTTCACTAATATCTCCAGGATTAATGTTAAGGGTTTGGATTGTTTGTTTGCTTTGGGTTTTTTGGTTAGGATTTTTATGTGTAGATCTTTTCAAGAGACCTGAGGAGTCATTTATGGGGAAACCTAAACACAGGAATCAAAGAAAAAGAATGAAGATACTCAGTGCTGAAGCTTCTGATTCCAGAGCTAAAACCGTGGAGTCGGTCTCTGGTTTTGGATCAGTAAGAGTTCTAAGGTGTAACCTTGATTTGAAATTGAAAATAAAAAGGAACATTATTTCTGATATTTGGGAGAATATCATATATTATATTTTCATAGAATTGCCATTTTAGAATAGATTCAGGACTTACTGTGGTATGGGTGTTGCTAAGAACCTTTCTACTTGATGTAAATATCAGACCTTCCATCCCTGAAATACATTTCCTGGGGTTGCATATCAGCAATGGGACTCTTTGCTGTACTGAGGATGATGTATTTCATTTGAGAAGATAACTGACAAGATATCAAGCTTATTTTGACATGCAATTTAACATTCAACCCCAACAGTTGCAATAGCAGAAGTCGTTTTCAGATTCCAATGGTGAAAAAAGAAATAAAATGAAATTGTAGCATAAACTTCCTTTCAGCTATAATTGTTGCTTTTAATAAAGTTAATTTGCACAGGGAGAGAAAAGCGTAGGGACCAGCTTGATTTTCATCTGAGCAGAAGTATAAAAATTTTTATTTAAATATATAGAATTGGGTAATTAATGCCAAAAATATATGTTTTCTAAATGCCCAAACTTAGACCAGATTAACTGGCCTGAGACCTCTTCTTCAGGAAGTGAGTGGTAGTTATGTCTGTGGTAACTTCTTTTAAGCACATTACTGTTAAGAAAAATGAATTCCTGAACCTGCAATACCAATAAGCATTCAGGCACTGTATTTTTTTGGGTTTAGCAACTGCATGAAGCCTGCTCCCTGGATAATCAGGCAGACATGCTTCAGCTGCTGGTTTCCAGTTGTTGCAATAATGTGCTAACATGCTGGTCCCCTGAAACAGCCTGCTTATTAACTGTGATGCCCAAAATGCCATCTGGAGTGTTATTCAGACATCTATAATTATTCTGTCTACTTCTATTTGATTGTCTGCTTTGTTTCACTATGCATGCTCTTTATTCCTTTTCTTTTTTTTCTTTCCTTTTTTTTTTCTTTTTCTTTACTTATCATGGAATAAATTCATTTTTCATACAGAAGTACCAACAACTCTCAAATCTTCTAAAAATTTATTTTACATAAAGTTGAACATACAGACCTTGTAGAAGAAATTCTAGGAAATACACTGCAGAATCTCTCTCTCAAGTTAGAGTAGGAAAAAAATACTATAATAATCACTTTGGCAGAGACTAGTAATCATAGAGGAATGAATTCTTTGCTTCATGCCTTTGTCCATTTATACTAGCACATGGTGCATATAAAATATCTCCAATTTATATGACAGTGAGATGCACTCCACGTGTGAGTGGAAATGACTTTAAGAGAGGCAGGCCAGCACGGAACAGGTTCCTGATGCAATGAAGTGGAAAGGGACCTGTGAGTATGCCAACTAAATTGTTTGATCTGTTTATATCCTCACTGTTCATTCTTCTATGTGAAATCACTCTTGATATCTTGCAAAAAAATGGAAAAAAATGAAATTGCTTTATTTGGGTAACAAACGTATTCTCTAGGGATTTGCTTTGACGTTTCAATATAGTACTAGTTAGTTGCAGCCAGCTGAGAAAAGTGTCAAGCTGAAAATAGAAATTAATGTGAAGAAGATAACTCGCTTGGCAATAAACGTGAAAGATACTATGTGCCATATGAGTTAAACCAAAAAATTAACACATGAATCTCCTTGGTGTTTTCCACATTATTATATCTTGTTGAAATATATTGGTTCTCATGAGAGAAATGTCCCTACATCACTTGCTGGCTGCTGCTAATCTAGGAAGCATCCAGAGTTTTCTCGGAGCAGCCGTTAGCTCTTCCTTTTTCTGTCTAGTCTTGTATGATTGGAAAATATCTCTTGTTGCAGTGTAGAAAAGGGATGAGAGAGAGTTAAAGGCTTTAATGTTTTCCCTGGCGTGTGCCGGTCCTGGCCAGAGAAGTATGTAAGAAGGATGAGGGGGTTCATAAATGGGCCAGAGATTAATAAATAGTCAGTACTTAATTTTATTTTCTTGTGCTAGGAGAATTGAATCTGTAATCCCAGCGCAGCGATTTGCGGGCAGTGTCCCCATCTAGGGGCAGGTCGGAGCATCTCGGCTGTCGGGAGCCTGCCGGTGGGGGCGGGGAGGCTCGGGGAAATACCCACATCCCGGCCCAGATACAGCTTGGGAATACAAACAAGTGCGCGCAAACTCGATGCCTTTAGCAGCGGGATGTAGTGGAAGAAGCTGCTCGGAGTGAGAAGTGGAAAACCCAGGAGGGTTTCTATGTCGCTGGTATTGCAGCGCTGTGCTGCCACGGCCCAGCCCCAGGCGCCGGGTGCGGGCTGAGCCCGGCCTGGGCAGCGCCAGGGAAACAAGCGGCTCCCGGTTCGGGCCGCCAGCCGGGCAGGGACACGGAGCACGGCAGGATGCTTGGAGAAGGCCGACTCTGTCCCTGCAGAATGAGAATGGGTGGCTGCTGCTTTTGAAGTGTCCTCCGCAGCATTCATTTTAAATGTTAGCGGCTGCACTTCAGCCGGGCTCGCGTAGAGAGGTCCGTGATGAGATGGAGCACAGGAGCTGAGCTCTCACCCAGAACAGATAACCTCATGTCCTTTGAGAAAATGATATTACAGATGAGAGCTGAGGTCGCTGGCAGGACAACATAGGAAAGCTTGTGCTGAGGCCATATAAATTGTGCCTGATGTCAAGAGAGAAGGTTTTTGCTCTTTAGCCCTTAACTTTCATGAGCTACTTTATTTACATAATTATCTTTGTTGTTGCTGCTGGTTTTTCTTGCCTTTTCATATAAAAATGTTCTGTGTTAAAATTCATCTTTGAAGATAAAAATATATAAATAGCAAGGCAGTTACAAAATATTCTGTGATGTTATTGAAGTGACCTTGTTGCTTTCTTTTTCACTGCATCCTCTTTTTTTCCTGAAATAAAATTATTTGAACAGGATAACCTCTTGTTACTTTACAGAAAAATGTGACCTGCTCAGTCAGTTGCCTTTGCAGGGCTCTATTAGCTTGGGGACAGAGAAAAGGAAAAATGACTGCGTGTAAGGCTCTAGATTTAAGGTCAGCCATTCTGGCTGATGAATTTAACAGAATTATGTACAGCATTTTCCTCCCCATCCTCCTTCTGATGGAGTGATCCTGAGTAGAAGGAATAACCAGACTAGGGTTTCAACGTGACTATTTGCATAAATGAGCTTGTATGTGCAACTGGAACGAACAGCCTAGCGCTGGCAAAGCTCCAGAGACCCTAAATCAAATACCAGAGAGAAAGAAATACAGAGACGGAGTGCAAAATACTGTATTCAAACACAAGGCATTGGGACAAATATTGCGCAGCTGAGTCACTGTGCAACGTTTATGGTAAAATAATCCTATTCAGCTCTCCCACCCTAATAATTGTGCACAAGTTGTGATGAAACAACTTCTTGACTTGACTATTTTTTTTTTTTTTTTAAGGAAATTATGTTTTCTCTGTGCTGCACAAAGTTCCTAGGGGTCTTTTGAAATAATAGGCATATTTTCCACATTAACACACACAAAAAATACCTTTGTGTAGCAAAGCCAAAGTCCAAGCAAGGCTTCTTACACATGATGTGTATTAGTAATAAAACTTGTGAGCTGTGGTACTGTTTTTATGCGTGCGTGTTCTGCGTGGCAGCCCATTTATGCATTTTCCACTGTGCTGGGGCTTACATCACTGTCGTATTAGTCTAAGCAGAATAGAGCAGATTGTTTATTTTGGTTGAGCTCTGCTTCAGGCTGTAACATCAGATGTAGCTCCTAGAGTGACAAATTCCAATTGCAGTGTCACAGATTAAACAAGGGTACAGAGGAGCCCTGCAAGCAGTTTTGTTTCTCATGGGAGTGAAAGGATACTGTGCTTGCTAAAGTTAGTATGTGTGATCCCACCATGACCAAAATAAAATAATCTGCTCTCATAACTCTCTTCTGTTTAAAAATTACATTGCTCAGAACCCCTTTTGTTGTACATTCTTCAGTTTGGGGTTACAATATTCAGTTTAAGTTAGTAGCCTTTTATTAATGAACAGTGCAACTCTGCATTGCTTTTATGAAATGTAGTAATTTTTAGCTTTGTTCTACCGTATGGTAATATCTCGTTCACAAAATCACAGACTCAAAAATCAGTTGTGATTAAAAGGAATATCTGGAGGTCCTCTATTCCAGGCCCCTGCTCAAGTAGGATTACCTAGAGCAAGTTGCTCACACCATTTCCAGATGGCTTTGAAATATCTCCAAGGCTGGAGACTCCACAACCTGTGGGCAACCTGTGTCAGCTCTTGCTCAAAATCACAGTATAAATATTTCTCCTTATATTCGACTATGCCCTTTGGTTCTGTCACCAGGCACCACAGAAAAGAGCCTGTCTGTCTTCTTTACACCTTCCCTTCAGAATCCTGTATTTTTATGGGGTTCCACTGAGGCTTTTCTTCCCTGGGCTAAATAGACTCAACTCCCTCAGTCTTTCCTTATATTGGACACGCTCCTGTCCATTAATCACTTTAATGGCTCTGTGCTGGAATCTCTCTTGTAGCTCCCTGCCTCTCTTGTACCGGGGAGCACAGAACTGGACCCTGCACTCCAGGTGTGTTTCATCAGTGCTGAGTAGAGCAGTAGGATCAACACCCCTCCTAACTCGGCCCGTGATACCATTAGTTGTTTCTGTGGCCAGAGCTTATTGCTGACTCGCATTCAAGTCAGTGTCCTTGAAGAAGCTGAAGTCTGCTCTCCAAAAGCCCAGGGCTGTAATCTTGCATTTTGTTCTGCATCCTCCTTCCAGGATCCAGAATTCCACTGTCTCGTGGGCACTGCAGCCGAGGCTGCCTTTATCCCTCACGTATCCAGCAAGCCCCTCATTTTTTTAAAAACATGAAAGCTAGCAGAGCACCTTTTTCTGTTGCTCCTCTATCACTTGGATCAGCAAGTTACGCATTTATACATCTCACTTAGCAACTACATGTTGCACTAACATGGCTGGTTTCTAGGGTGATTAAGTATCGCCTCTACTGTGGAGCATTAATATTACCATCAGAAAACATTTGAAGGTAGTTGCTTCTCAGTAACAGGTGCATTTGTTTTATCTCAGCTAGACTTTTTACAATATCCATGACAGATAAGAATAGTGACCTTTTGGAATATAAGATGCTTACATGAATAACTATAGTGAATAATAAATAAAAAAACAGTAAATTGGATAAAATGGCTAGTAGTTCCTCAAACTTTCCAGGTGGCCTCTTCGCCCATTTTGAAGGCGAGTGTTTTTGTAATAGGTCTCCTTTCATCCCATCTTTAAAATGTGGACTGTTGTTACCTGTAAGGTCTGACTGAAGATTTTGGCCTCCTTAATATTGTTCCATCAACATGTGACATTTGTGCTGCAATTTCCCAATTGTTCCATTTGTGACCCATTATCTGAGAAACACCATGAGAGAGAGTTGTGAGTACGCTGTTTACCAGAAAATTTTGATCTCCCACTGGTTTTACAGCTGACTACTCTTTCACTGTCCTCAGTGTGTAGTCAGTTCTGATTAATGCAGAACTAAGCAAGATTAAATTTAGGCCCCATCCTCTGAGTACAGATAAGAATCTTGACAAGGTTGCCGAAGCTCTTCACCTTTCAAGGTACATAAGAAATGTCTCCCATGGAATTTACAGCATGTGCAGGATGTTGAAGGTCATGTGGGCACGTGTGGCTTTTAAAGAGGTGCAGTTCCATTCCACCCCCACTCCTACCCCATGCCAGGAGCGTACATAACATAACCAACCCCACCACCCAACTATTATGTAAAGGAAAAGGTCTTATTTCATCATATGGCTTCTCAAAAATTGAATACTAAAACATCAAAATTTTCTTAGTAGTTACTTGAACTTAAAATTAAATATGAATAATGCTAAGAAGAAATCCTTTGACAATGTACAACGTGCTGTGTTTATCATAAATGAAGCTATACCAGTTGCCCCTGTGTTCCTGGAAGTTGGAATTTATACAATAAACTGGCCTTGATTTGAAAATGATAGCTGAAGATAGAATTAGAGAGATGTTGAAGGAGAAATCTGGAGAAAAGAGAGAAAAAACCTGAAGTATTAGGGAATTAATGTTGAAGGAAAGTGAGTTGCTGCAGGACGTGCTTCATTTATTCAAATGATTTAAGAACTAGCTGCTGAAAGTGTTGTATCTATCAACGGAAAATGCAGGAACATATCTTCTAAAAGAAAATAGCAACAAATACCTGAAATAAACGACTAGCTAGCCATATGTTTAGATCTCTGGGTTGTCTCTGTACGGTATAATAGGTAGATGTACAGACACAAAGAGGAGCAAAGACTGAAACTCTGACTGGGGGTACGCAAACAAATTTCTTCATGCTTTTTTATATATGTATTTAATTGTGAAGTTCATGATTCTGTATTTTCAGTTGTCCTCTCTGTTACAAATAGTTGATGTTAGGAATCACAATGCCTGAACAGAACAGAGATCAGGGATTTTTTGTTTCTGTTATCAGCTGACATGTCAAGGGGGTTTTTTTAGCTGTTATGTTCACAGAGTGCAGGACACAGATATTTCTACACTTCTGTCACTTCATGTTTAACTTTAAAAGGAATATGTGAAGCAGAATTGGAAGATATGTAAGCAGCTGACATGTCATATGCACTTGGAAATGTGTCCTGAATACCAACAGTGTTGCTTCGAATCCGATAAGCCTCACCCCTTGTAACAAGGCTGTCTGTAGTGAGGTCAATCCTCAAATAAAAATGTCCTTTGCCCAAGTACACTGAAACCCTGTGCAGCACTATTTATAAAACCTGCGCCGCTCCAGCGCTCAGCGGAGCACGTGTAGTGTGGTGATTCACAGCGCCGGGGGCTGCGGGCTTCTGATGCCACAAGACAAGGAAATGTCATTGACTTCTCACCCTTTGCCAAAGCAGGCTGGGGTTCAAGGGCTGCTCTCTTCTGCAGCTCGTGTTCAGAAACAGAAGGAAAACCTAATGAATCACACATGGCTGAACAGATCACTGTCAGGGTAGCTAATGTTCCACGGAGTAGGAAACATCATTTGTGGCTTATATAATGGGGAATGTGTGAGTCGGTTTTGCTAAGAATTGGCCTGAACCTTCTTTGGGGGATCAATCATATTCACAGGGTTTGGCAGTTTCTGTAAGAGCTTTATACTGAATCCATACAGTTGGATTGCTGACTATTCCTAGTAGTTGTCATTTCAAGGGCTATATTTGTTTGGGTTGCTTCTTTTTTCTTTTTCCTTCTCAGTCTGCGCATTGCCTCCAGCTTGTGAAGTTTTCACAAAAGGAGGAGTGAGGCAGAGTCTGCTCCGTTACCTGTGTAGCCAAAGATGTAAGTGCTAGGAAGCCTGGTGTAAAGAGTAGTACTGTGAGCATCCTAAAAAATGATGCTTTATTGCACTTACTGATTTAACTTGGCTGATGCACTTTTTTCTGAACTCATTCTGAACTCAAATTGGGTCAGGAAAAGCACAGCAGTGAGATTCAGTGGCCTTAACCAGTGCTCCAAACTCCTGAATAAGTGATATGAAAAACAGCTTGATTATAATATTTGGGCTGGAGATAGATTGGGCTGTCAAAAGATACCATTTTGACAGACAAAGAAGTTTCGGTAAAACTTTTCTCAGTTAGTTTTATTTCAGAAATGAACTTTCTGTCACCCTCCACTTAAAAATGCAAAGATGTCCAATGAATGCTAAAGCAGAATGTTTTCAGCTAAAATTAAGCAGATGTACAGGTGCAAACATGTTTTCTGTATGCAGCTGCTGTGCAATTAAATTTTTTAGATGTGATTAAAACACCTGGTCTGCCCCTGTCAATATAAGATGTTATTTTTCACATTGATTTATATCTTTGTAGTTATTCAAAGAAGTGTAAGGCCAAATTGTGGTCAGATAAAGTAAATGACATTTTAGCAATTGGTTATAATTCAAAGAGAATCAGATCCAGGAAAGAAGTGACAAGTCTTAACTTCTCTGTTAGTCATTTTGGAAACTTGGAAACTACAACTTTGGAAACTACACAGTGTTAGTTATGATTCAAGAATGCTGTGATGTTCTTTTGCAGAAATGCAGTGCATTTCTGTTTTAACTGGAGAGAAGCAACAACAAATTCCTACCAGATTCAGTCATTGTTTTTGTGCTAATCAAAGTCTCTGCTGTGTCCATGTGGTTAGAAAGGAGTGTGGCTGGGCTCAAGACAGAACCCTTTCTCTTGAAGAAAACATAAATCCTATGGATGAACTACTTTCTAAGACATGAAATGGTACTGAGAGGAGGATGTATGATTTCAGACAAGTTTGTTCTCTCCCTGTCTTTACTTGTTAACATAATTTGCACAGCTGCATTTTCTATGTGCCCTCCAATTCTCATCAGTGAATTTCAAGGTTCTCTTCATTATGACCAGAAAAGTTTCTCTCTTGGTGAGACTAGAGTTTGACAGCATATGATATATGTGGTAGAAAATACATGAATTAAAATTATTTTGAAATTGAATATCAAGCATCTATTGACATTTCATTTCTCAGTATTGCTACATGTAAACTCGATAATAATGTAATTGAATAATGTTTTACATGGGTCATGTACGTGAGTTGTAACTTAGGATATGGAATTTAATATCCCATGGAAGTATTGCGGTTTATTCTGTGAATGGAGCCATATACCATGTGGCATTTTTGATTAATTTGAAACATAATAAAGTGGGACTCCCCTAGTTTAAGAATAACTTTTTTCTAAGTATCTCTTAGGGTTCTGAGGCAGGAAATCTGCATTTTTGTGGTTCAATTTTTTCCTTATTTTATCTGACACTATCTACAGACTACAGTTTACCAAATGTACTTTTGCGTGATTGCTAACATAAAAAATCCCTGTTTATTTTTTACCACATACAGTCTTAATCTCAGAGGTTATTTTTGCATGGCATCTAAAGTAAAATCCGAAATCTAATCAAGTTATTTCTGTATTTTCTGATCAGTTTGAGGTTTTTTTCTGAAACAAAGTAGGTGAATGTCATCTTTTAAACAGCACTGATTTTTTTAGGAATTTATGAATATAAAAACTCCAACTAAAACTTAAAGGTAAAAACTATACCTTGGAGTACAGCTTTCATATCTAATGTTTCAACTGATTAGAGAAAGTACAATAGTCTGAATGCTTCCCTTAAAAGTAGAGGATAGGGATTGTTGAATGATCTAATTTACAATGATCACTGGTAAATAAAAGTTGTCATTTTTTCCAATGTTGTTCTATAATTTGAAACAGAAAATGCAAGAGTTCCATAGACTTTTGTGTTGGGAACTGTTTGTTATTTTGGGCTACTTTTTGAATTAAATGATGCTGTTTGTTTTGTCAATAGGTTTTGCATAATAAAATATCTCTGCCCACTGAACAAGAACAGAAGCAGGAAGGGTTTTGTCACAGATTCCAAATGTATTCCTTGGACATATTTTAGTGGTGTACAAATTCTTAGGACTGAGCCAACTCTTGGAACCCATGTGGAAATATACTGTCTTTGCCACAGTAATGGAAGAANTCCAGTAAGAGTCTTCATATAAGTTCTGTGACTTTTATATGAATAGTATATCATTATTTTGTTACCTGAAAACCTGTCCTGGTTGAAGAACAGAGGGAATG
>VYZR01006475.1:0-11284 GCA_013400675.1 Oxylabes madagascariensis
CAATATCCCATCTAAACCTACTCAGTATCCATTTAAAGGCATTTCAGAAAATCAGATCTCTTTTTAAAGTATCCCAAGCACCCAACAAATGAAGCAGGAAAGATCTCTGGAGAATTTTGAGGATCAAACAATGAGAATGGATTAAATGAGCTCCATCATACACACACAGAGTTACACAAATATTGTATAGCAGAAAGGTGAGCACTGAGCCTGAAATGCTGTTCAAGGCCTTTGATTCAGTGTTCTACTGCTTGTAGATGAAATCTTTATTTATGCAGATTTAGAAACCTTGAGTACTGGCCAGTTGTCATCACCAGTGACCTCTGCAAAACTCAGACCTGCAAACCAGACCAATCTACATCTATAACCTCTCCCAGTTTGCCCAGTATGACCAGAGTTTTGTTCTGGTTTAAACAGGACAAGTCCTACCAAAGTACTTGCTGCGCAAATCAGTGGGATTTTATAATTAAATACATTTGGAATGCTTTTATTTTAATTTATCTCTAAGCCCTGGAGATCTCAAAGAGTACACAAAGGTTCTGAGGGTAACTACAAACCAAAACAAAGAATGTCCTTTAGCATGAATAAGTTTGGGGTATTTCCTCCAGCTTTCAATCAAAATTACTGCTGACCTGAAAGCATCAAAAGGAGAATTTCAGCAAGTGGATTTCTGGTTTCTCACAGTGTCATGAGGCAGAAATGCAATTTTTTTCAGGGCTTAATCACTTAGCAGGAATGTTTCAAGTTTGGAGGTGACGTGAGTTGTTGTTGAATGAGTCAAAGATCTACAAGTGGCTTTTTCACTGAGCATACTCCTCACCCACAGTGTGCAGAGGAGGTTGTTCTCCCCCCGTCCTTCCCTTGCTCCTGGTGCCCATCACAAGGGGATCCTATGGGAAGTTTCAGGATTACTGCTCCCAATATTCCCTGTTCAGTCAGCTTGGGAAGCACGGGGGAAAAAGGGATCCAAAACAGGCATTTGTCAGACAGAACTTGAGCAGTGAACCTTCCTGAAAACTGATTTCGTTGAACTTTTCCCACATGAATCCAACCCCTCACGCCCCAAGTGATGGTGCCAAGGTAGGAATTTCCTTCAGAATTCAACACCTGAAGCACATGGAAGTGAAATAGTGAGAAGTGAGGGTTAAACCCAGGGGGAAAGGGAGGAATCAAACATTTCCACTTCCTTGGAGGTGGGGAAAGCCTGGAAAGAGGCTGGGTGTGAAGTGGGAGGCAGGGGAAGGAGCTCTTATCGGAGGTGGGATCTGGCCTTTTAAGGTCAAGGAATGAAGCCTGAGCTGGGCCAGTGTGTGAAAGCATCAAGGTTTAGGCCACAGAGTCTCACCTCTACCTGTTATTTTTAACAGATATTTATCTGCAGCCCACAGAGTCACACCTGTGCCCACACGAGTGTCTCAGGGCTCTTTGCGAGCGTGGCCTCCAGCAGTGGAGAACACAAAGTGACACCGAGCCCGTCCCAACAGGGCCCAGTGGAAACATTAATATCAGCAGTGACATTAGAGCACTTTGGTCAGGTGAGTTATGCAACCAAGAGTTTCTTTGGTGTCTGTTGTTTCTGCAGCTGGAAGTATAAAAGGCATTTATTTACCAGCGTCTTGCCTGCATGTAGGCTGGGCTCTGTGTTATCTGCATCCTGAACAGAAAGCACCAAAACATTTGTAAAATGATGCTGTTTCTTTGGTTTTCACCTCTTTTTTGCACTAAATCTGCTGATTCTGTTTAGACGGAGCATCTCTCAGAAGCTCTGCTTCTCTAGAGAGCCGCCTTTGAGTTTTACCTCTGAGCAGGCCAAAAACAAGGCATGGTTTTTATATAAAGATTGTTAAATACATTAATATAAGCAGTAAAATCCATCCAAATCACTTCTACAATCCCTTTTAAAAAGGGCCAAATGTGCAGTGCCCTGGTTTAATGTGCACCTCTGTGAGGGTGAGGACGTGCTGGACCCAGGGGTTTGCATTTGCTCTCCACCGCCCTGCTCAAAAGATCCTCATTTTTGGTAAAAAACTTTTCCTCCCACTAAAAGAAGGCCCTTGTAGAGCTCAGCTTCAGAGATTTGGTTCAGCCCTATCTCCCCTCCTTTCCCTTATCTCCTCCCTGAGCCACAGATCAGAGGGGACTCTGATGAGTTGGACTTTCCAGCAGAGTGTGCAAAACCCTCCAGGAAAAACTCGATATCTCAGCGGAACTGATTCAATGCTGAGCCTTGAGCTGATACACAATCAAACTGCCCTGAAATCAGCCGCTGAATCTCCCTTTGCTCCAAGGCAAGCCCTCGATCATCAGATTATTCTCTTTGCTTCAAGGCTGCAGTAAAATTAAAATAAATCCTGAAAAGGGCAACCAGAACAGTTTCTCCAAACAGAAATTTAAACTCATTATTTCTCAGGAGTAAAGAAAATGAACTGGGATTATCAGGAAGTGGATTTCAAAGAAACAAAGGGAATCTTCATACGGCACATCTAAAATTTGAAGTTCTTTGCCTCAGGATAATGTAGTCCTCAAAAAAGGGACAAAGATCAGGCCTTGCTCAGCAGCAAGTGGTTACTAATATACAACTGAACCATAGTCATGGTCTTACCTTGGGATTAGAAAGGATGACATGGATTAAATACAAAATTCAATCCCTCTGGTATCGTATCCATATTTTATTATTCTAAGTTTCCTCCATTTTTAATGTGTGACTCTAAATTTTGCTGTGTCTCTTGAAGGCTTCTCCAAGTTGCAAATTTTTTTTTAAATCTTCGCACTTGTTTATATTAAAAAAATTATATCTACAACAATCAATAACAATTTGGTGTTCAAAGTCTCATTTAAAAGCACAGCCGAGAGGAGTATTCATCACTAAAACATCAAAAACGAAAATCCAAGCATACATCTACATATATTTTAATTAAATAGGACAGTCAATGTAATATAAAAGGGCACAGAGTGACTTGGCAGAACTTCTCTGTGTTGGAGATTTCTTGTCTTAGCTCTGAAGTGAAAATGGTCGATTTTAAACAAGCAAAGGGAAGGAAACTTCCAGTTGTTTTCCATAAAACACCCAATTCCATAATGAAATTCAGTGCCCCATAGATAATCTTTGGATCAAATTTTCATTCCCAGTTTCCTGATCCCACAGGCTTGATCATCCAGATATATAAGCACCAATCCATGGGAACACCACTGGAATTTACCTTTATTAAACTGGGGTCAGAATCTGGAATTTGGAATTTAAATCAAACGGTTTGGGCCAAGTTGCCCTTGTTCCACACCAATATAAAGGAGCTTGAGAGCTGCCTATTTTTTGTCTTTTAAATTATCTCATCCTAAACTAAATCAAAATTCAGCTCTTAATCTCAAGCCACTCCAGCACATCAATATCAAACCCACAGGAGTTATTGAGAATTTGCTCTGATAAAATGAGATAACTCTGATATTTTTCACTGATATGAGAACTTACGATGATGAAATGAGGCCCAGGTGCTGATTTACATCAGAAACCTCTGAAAACTTCTCCCGGGGACACTGTGCTGTACAAACACTGCAAGCAGCAAACAAGTCTTGATCCTTGCTGCTGCTGCTTCTTCACTTGAGTAGTAAGAGGAAAATTAACCCTGTGGTTTGGTGGTATCTCAGGGTGCTCTCTAAACCTCCCAGCCTGTTTAAGATAAAAGGGCTCCACTCTTAATTACTCATATTCCTGAGTATTTGACATTCACACTGCACAGTGGTTAACAGAGCTGTTGAGGAACAGCTATTACTCACTTCTTATGTCTCAGTGGGAAATAACGTGGTCTGGTGATGAAAGGAGGCACAAAAGGAGCAAACAGCAGAACCCAATGACCTGTGGCAGCCACTGCCAGATAATTTGCTGCCTGAAAGCTTTAAACTTAAACCAAAACTGACTCTGATACAATCCCAGTGTGCCAAAGCCCCAATTTGCTCCATGTCTATTTTGAAAACACCAAATGATTGTTGGCTCCAAGTGTAAAATATTACTGCAGGTCTGGCAATGGATTGCAGGGTCTTTAATTTCCAAAATTAGGCATTTTCACCTTCAGCTTTTCTAAAATCACTCAAGCTTTGCATTCCCTTCTTGGAAATTCAGATTTCAAGATCCCAGAAGGATTCTCTGGAGCACATTATAATTACTATTCATTACTCTTACTCTTACAACTCTGGATGCTGAACTCCCCAAAATCACCTTTTCCTCTACAGATTCCAGGTCCGAAGGACACGATGAACTCCCTGGTGCGCTAAAATTTTAAGCTCTAAGCTATTAAATCACTGTCTTCACAGCCTAATCACAACAGGTGGTTTGTTGGAAGCTTGGTAAATTAATTTTGTCTTTTTGGTCTGGAGGTAGGAGAGTTCAAAGCCTGGGAACCCACCCCGAGTTACCAAAGCAGCTGCTTCCCTGATTCCCCAGGCCCTGTGGTCCAAGCCCACAGCTCTGAGGCTGCTCTGCTTGGAGTAAGAAGCCTCAAAAGCAGCTCAGGTATTGCTCAGGTTGGAACCACCCCACCTCTAAAGTTGACTGTGGGTCTATGACGGACCATAATGTCTGGAAATGTGCTGCAAACCCCTGGAAAGCCCTGAGGTGCTGCTGAACCTTTACAAGTGGCCGACTTTTGCATTTCTTAGTCTGCAAATGCCTCAGTGAGAGCTGCTGAATAATCACAGAATCAGAAAATAATGCAGTTTTCACAGTCTTTGCACTACTTCAGTTGCTTCTGTGCCTGAGAAATCTGACCTGTCCCACCCTGGTTCAATGCAAGATATTCATAAATTTTCATAGTCATAAATAAAAAATAAATAAAATTCATAAATATTCATATTTTCCCTCTGGGAAAGGGCTTTCAAGAAATCCTTTTTCTTCCCCTGTTTTATTTCATCATTTGGATGGATACTATTGACTCTGGGACAGTTTAGAAATAGTGGAATCAGAGATTCGAGTATTTCAGCCAAAAACTGAAATCAGCTCTGGAGTCCTCAAGATGGGATGGACATGGAGCTGCTGGAGTGAGTCCAGANCCCCAGAAACACAGAACATGAATAACTGAATGATTCCTTTTCCCCAGGCCATCTCTTTGAGATATCTGAGCTGTTTCATTCAGATCAAACAACGCTGAGACGGGAATTCCCCTGAGCTGATTAATGGCAACAAACCCAACCTGGCCAAGAACTCCTGACACTGCCCCTCACTGAGATCACACTCGAGCATAGTCACAGGGCCCAGATCACAGGAGCAGCCCCTCTGTATCAGACCTGTCTCATTGAAAATTTCATCTATAATATCATCTATGACATCATTTATAAGAAAGGAAAGAGCACACAAAGCCTTGGTGCCCCTCAGCAGCACAGAGGGCAGGGATGAACCTGGAAATTCCTGGGATATTTCCAGCAGCTGCTCTGGGGCTGCAGACAGGAACCTGCAGGGTGTGGCTGCATTTACCTTGATGGCACTTCAGGAAAGCTTTTCCAGGCACTGGATCTTCGTTCTCACGATGGGAGGAGAAGAGAAGGAGCCCAGGAGCTGAAGGAGCTCCTTGGAGGAGCAGTTGGATGCCCGCGAGCGATGTGCGGTGAGTGCAGCCCGGCTTCCGCCCTCCTCCCCTCTCTGCCTACCCAGAGGGATGGAAAATTCCATCTGCTTCATACTGAATGTGACCAAAACTGCTGTCACAATAGGGTTTTTTAAAAAAGTGAAGATCGATGGGCAGAGATAAAGCTCATTATTGCCTGAAGGTTACCCCACAGGTTACGGTGATGCCTCGTCAGGAGGAAGAAGTGAGAGGCGGCTGCGAGCCCAAGGTAAGTCCCTTCCTCCCCACAGAACATCACTGCAGGCCCTGAAATCCAGGAGGCCTAAACTGAAATCTAAAATTAAGCACAGCCTAAGAGCTTTTTCTGAGACAAGGCCAGAAATGCTGGCTCAAGCAAGAACTGCCATCGGCCTTAACAAGTCAGGGGTTTCTGTCTTGGAATTCCCAAGAACTCCAATTCAGAAGTCAAGACCCACCAGGAAATAACTGACCACATTTCTACTCTTTTGGAGGTGTGACTATCCCTGGCCAGCAGGTCTTGAGGGCACATGAAATCCCTATTTCAAAAGCAGAGTGGAGCTCTGTCATTTTGGTCATTTTTTATCATTTGTAAGTGACAAAACGCCCTGCTCTGCAGAAGCTGAAAAGGTGCCACTGTCACCAAGTCCGTGACAACACTTCCAGAGGAAAAGCAGAACAAATACTTATAAAAACAAGGACCTCCCCTCATTTTCCAAATCCATCCTCCAGCAAACACCAGTCAGGAAAGAGCCTTCTCCTGTATTTGACATTCCTGATTCCTTCCTTCATCTTTCCACAAATCTGTTTCACAACGCCCAACCCAAAATACTTTGTACGGCCCATGAAACTTCCAGGATCCCCATCCTCCTGCTCCTTGTGTGGTTCCTCACAGCAGCAGCTGCAAATTACTCCTGATTTACCAAACTGATTTACCTAATCCTGACCTTATCCCCAAGCCCCCGAGACACACACAGGCAGTGGATTCCACGGAATTTTGTAAACCCGGTCAGATTCCAGCCCTAAGAATTATTTAGCTTTAAGCAGACAAACTGAAACCAAGTCCAGCTCTCCCTCTCTTTCTCCCAGTCTTTTCCTGTGCCTAAGCCCAGCACAAGCACTTCCAGAACTCAGGGCTAGAGGGTCCCATTTACAAGAGTTTCTGCAGGACCTAAATAAAGCTCTCTTCATTGCTTCCCCTCCTGTTCCAGACCATTCCCACTGAGATGTGCAGAATATTCAGCAGATTGGGCCTGGAGCATCTCAAGGACCACAAATTTCTGCACATGGCACCTTTGTCATTGTCTCCTTATGGTTACAAACTGTGGGTGCCCCTGGACCCCTGGAAGTGTCCAAGGCCAGGCTGGACAGGGCTTGGAGCAACCTGGGACAGTGGAAGGAGTCCCTGGCCATGGCAGGGGTGGAATGGGATGGGCTTTGAGGTCCCTTCCAGCCCAAACCATTCCATCATTCTGTGATTCTATGAAAACTCAAAACTATTCAGATCTTGGCATTTTCATGTAATTTCTGCTTATTTTTTTAAACAACTAAAACTCTCCTTGGAAGCCAATTATGTCAGAAAAACAACCGGGACATTACAGAGCATTTTACAAACATCTTTAGTTGTTCCTTCAGTTTCAGCACCCATTTGTTGGGCCCTGGGATAGTGGGAGGTGTCCCATGGCAGGAGGGGCACTGGATGGGCTTTAAGGTCCCTTCCAACCCAAACCAGTCTGAGATTCTGTGATTTTAAGATAATTTTCCAGCAGGACCACTCCCATCCTTGAGTTCTTTTGCAGAAATCCTTTCGCAGGACCTGAAGTCNAGGCCAGGCTGGACAGGGCTTGGAGCAACCTGGGACAGTGGAAGGAGTCCCTGGCCATGGCAGGGGTGGAATGGGATGGGCTTTGAGGTCCCTTCCAGCCCAAACCATTCCATCATTCTGTGATTCTATGAAAACTCAAAACTATTCAGATCTTGGCATTTTCATGTAATTTCTGCTTATTTTTTTAAACAACTAAAACTCTCCTTGGAAGCCAATTATGTCAGAAAAACAACCGGGACATTACAGAGCATTTTACAAACATCTTTAGTTGTTCCTTCAGTTTCAGCACCCATTTGTTGGGCCCTGGGATAGTGGGAGGTGTCCCATGGCAGGAGGGGCACTGGATGGGCTTTAAGGTCCCTTCCAACCCAAACCAGTCTGAGATTCTGTGATTTTAAGATAATTTTCCAGCAGGACCACTCCCATCCTTGAGTTCTTTTGCAGAAATCCTTTCGCAGGACCTGAAGTCCTCTAAAAACTTTCTTTTTCCTTTTGAAAGAAAGCAAATCATCATCACCAGCCTGGCCTGGAGGCTGCCAGGCCTCCTCCACTCGTGCACGTGCCAAAGGCACTCTCAGCCCAGCCTGATCACATCTCTCAGTCATTAATTGCTAATATCAAGATTTTCTCTCAGAGGTTTCCCTTTCATGCTGCCATCACAGGAAATAAATGAAACTTCTGAAGATTTTTCAGACACAGTCAATGCTGCTGCATTTCCGTAACACACAGAGCTGCTGGCAACCCATGAAAGCTGAAACTGCTCATTTCAACCCCAAATCTTGGTTCCTCTGTGCCCAAGGCAGCAGGGTCTTTATCAGAGCTTTATCAATCTCAAAATGCTGCGTAAATAAAGTCTAGGCTCTAAATTAAGATTTGGGTTTTCGTCTGAAACATCACTCGAGCCAATTCTGAAGTGTTTCCACTAAAGCTGCTCAACTCCTTCCAGGTTTGCAATGAAACAGCAGAAATAAACAACCAGACCATGACAGAAAAAAGCAAAAACCAATGAATTCTCTCTTCCATCCCCTGCTCATTCCAGTCTTTGCACTATTCCAATAATTGCAATATTAAGAATCACAGTAAACATGCACAAGGCAGAAGCAGGAGTTTCTTGACTCCACAAGAAAATAAAGGTACTTTTCCTTTTCAAGACACAAAGGCAAAATCTGCTCTTAACTCCACCTTACCTGACTTTCTGCTATTAATTACCCCTTACCTGATTTTGTTGTTATTAATTACACCTCACCCGACTCATTTTAACTACCTGAATTATTGCACAGCTTTGGTAAAGGAGGGAGCTGTGGCCTGGCACCAATTTCAGCAGACTCAAGGCAGGTTATTCACCAAAAGGGTTTCCCCCACCCCATCTTTTAGGTCTGAGGGACCCGCAGGAGATGGAACAAGTCCCCAGCTCCCCAAAATCCAAATTTAAGGGGACACTTCACCCCCACTTGCTGAGGCCACACTGACGTGGCAGCGCAGTAAGAGCTCCTCTCAAACCAATCCTGCCCAGTGAAAATACCCCTGCAGCCAGGGCAAGCTGGAAGATCAATTATTAATTAATTAATTAGAGTGAGAAACAGAAACAGTTTGTGAACGGCAGAAATTGGGCTGTGTTCTAGAGGTTTCCACCTCAGGAAAAATCAGGCCGGGGACCCCAAGGGCAGGGCCAGGGCCTGGCATCGTTGCTTCCAAGATGTTTTATTTCCAAGATGTTTTACAGCTGCTCAGGAAAAAAATCCTGGAGTTTGTAAGACTTTCCCAATATCTGCTGTTTTCCTGGAAGCCTCTGTGAGATGAAGGTGCCTCATTATAGAAGTCTCACCATTTAATTAAAGAAAAATGTGGGGCCTCAAAAACCAGACGGGCAGAAAACAACAGCAAACACAAACAAAACAAAACCAAAAGTCCTTCACATTTGATTTCCTAACCCAGTATCATTTGAATTTAACTTTTAAGGGCACACTGTAAAGAAATTCAAATTGGATTGGAATACTTTCTGGATACAGTTGATCGTTTAGATTCTTTATAAGAGAACTGAACTTTGGAGGCACCTTAAAGATGCCTGAATTTTGAAAGCAGTGTTTTTGAAGTGAAACCTGCTGCATTTGGCAACCAGGAATGCCAGAAATTGGAGGAATTAATATTTTCTGCCTCATATCTGCAGCTTCTTCCACTTGTGCCGGCATGGAAGACACCCTATAATTAACTACTGCAATAATTGTTATGAATAGGGTTCTAATATGGGATAACTGGCACATAGGACACTTAGGAACTGTATTTCCCTTATCCCAACAAATCTTTGGCTGCCCACAAGAAATCCCACCAGTGAGAAGCCAGAGCACAACAAAATTCAATTTTAAAATGGCCAAAAATTAATAAAACTTAAATATTTCAAAAAATTTAAGTCTTTTTTTCCCTCTGCTACAACCAAGGGCTTTTGTCACCCGTAGAACTGGAGGTTCCAACTTTTGGGTGGGTGCTCAGTTAGGACTTTTTTAGTCTGGGAAGACCCAAGAAATGTCATTTTTTGCAGGTTAGAATACTTATTTATTCTCCAGCTTCCTTGAAATCCAAAACAATGCTGGCTGCTCAAATAAGCACAGTGGAAAGAAGAGGCAGCAGAAGTGTCCAACTTTGACAACGAGGAAAATAAAGTGGAGTAACACAACAAAATCAACAAATATCAGCACTTCCATCTGAGGGTGGGAAAAGGGATTAGGGAGGAAGATACTGGACATGGCAGTACAGGGAATATTTGTGCATCCAGGTGTCAGTGGAAGGGAGGGTGCTGGGTGCCAGTTTAGAGACAGAAATTCAGGGACAGGTGGGGGAAAGCAGAGAATGCAAAGAGATAATAAAAAGAGGGGGAAGAGAGAGAAAAGGAGGATGGAAACAGTAAAAAGAAAAAGGGATCGAGAAAAAAAAACACGATAAAGAAAGAAGAAGAGAGAAAGAAGAAAAAGAGAAAAAAAAGAGATTGGGAAAAAAACTTCAAAATATGAAAAGGAAAAACTGCAGGGAAAATATAAAAAGATTTAAAAAGAAAGGAAAAAAAAAAGAAAAAATATTTTAAAAAATTAAAAAAGCAGCAATTTTCCTGCCACGAGCCAGCCCCATGCCAGGAGAGTCCCGGGGCTCTGGGGACAAGCCCAGCAATGGTTTCCTCCTTTGCCTCCCTTGCCCCCCAGCACCTGGAAAAGCCCCGATGCCATGGATTCCCCAGCCCCACCTGGGCAGGACTTACCGTGAGGATGGCAGCCGAGCCCTGCGATCGCCCGGCTCCTGCCGGAGCCACCAGGGCAGGGCGGCAGGGGGACGTGTCCCCAGGAGTCCCTCACCTCCCGGCCCTGTGACAGCCCCGCACCCCTGACATGGCCCTGGCTCCTTTTTTGGCTGCCTTTTTTATTTTTTTCTTTCTTTCTTTCTTTCTTCTTCCTTTTTTTTTTTTTTTTTTTTTTTTTTTTTTTTTTTTTTTTTTTTTTTTTTTTTTTTTTTTTTTTTTTATTTTTTTCTTTTTTTTTTTTTTTTTTCTTCTTTTCACGAGCAGCCCCGGGGGAGCTGCAGCGATGTCGCGATTACGTAAGAGGCGGTGACATGCGGGCACAGAGCGGGGGGGCAGGTGGCTCCTGCAGCGGCACCGCTGCTTTCGAGCTCCCCCTCAACATCTGCAGCCACCAGGCAGCGAGGGGGAGCATTCTGTGCTGAATCTGAACCTCGGAGCGTGAACCTGGAGTCACCCAGGAGCCAGTCAGGAGCCCCAGAGAGGTGACAGCAGCACCCTGAGGGTGGCACGTGGGGTGGGACACGGAGAGGAAGAGGAGGAAGATGAGAAGGACTTGATGGGTGCAGCCATAAAAACAAAATAAATTCTTATAAATCTTAAATT
>VYZR01006482.1:34091-47694 GCA_013400675.1 Oxylabes madagascariensis
CTCAACATAAGAACATGGAACTGTTGGAGCATGTCCAGAGAGGGCCACGAAGTTGATAACAGGACTGGAGCACCTATTCTATGAACACAGGCTAAGAGAGTTGGGGCTGTTCAGCCTGGAGAAGAGAAGGTTGTGTGAAGACCTAACAGTAACTTTCCAGAATCTGAACAAGGATACAGGGAAGCTGGAGAGGGACTCTTCGTCAAGAACTGTAGTGATAGGACATGGAGAATGGCTTCAAACTGAAAGAAGGTAGGTTTATGTTAGATGTTAGGAAGAAATGTGAGGGTAGCGAGGCACTGGAACAGGTTCCCCAGAGAAGTGGTAGATGCCTCAACCTTGACAGTGTTAAAGGCCAGTGTTGGGTGGGACTCTGAGTAACCTGCTCTAGTGAAAGGTGTCCCTGCCCATGGTGGGGAGATTGGAACTAGATGATCTATAAGGCCCCTTCCAACTCAAACCATGCTGTGATTCTATGATTCTGTGAATTATGCTTGATTGTGTCTGCCTCCAGTTCCACCAGCTGCACACTCAGACAGCTTCACTGACCACATCAGAATTACTCCTGAGTTTCACTGACGCAAGCGTAAAAAGATCAAGCCCTTATGTGAGAAAGCAGACAGGGAAAATAAATCTGAACTCCCTCATTTTAGATCTGTGTATTGCTAGAGGACAAAACAGCTCCCATCTCTTTGCTTCTAGCAAAAGCATAGCCAAGGGAATAACGGCCTCGAGGCCTTGTCCATGTGTACCCTGCAGAAAGGTACTGCCTCATCATTTCACAATGCCCACCAGTGAAGGGTGACTGCTGCATTGTTACAGGGTACGGAAAGAACTGAAAATAGAGAAAAGTACATTAATGCAGCCTAAGGAACACAATAAAGCACTATAAAACTCTATACATTCAGAGACCACAGGGGTATTCTTATAAATGATAATGTTCTAATGGGGAGCAGATATGTACATGAATTAAGAACAAAGGACATGGGTTAGCTCAGAGTAGCAGATTTTACTGCACAGCCTCCCAAACTCCAAAACTCGAGCATGCCTCCTAAAACCAACAGCAAAACACAATTTATTCCTTGACAATGAGATTACCTTGAGTGAACAAGATGTTCAAGCCACTGCTCTGAAACACAGATTGGTTTACCGTTCAGTTAGCAGCCACATACCCGCATTAAACACATGGATTTAACACCTACTTTTCCTTAAAACATTAAAGAACTTCACACACTCGGAAAAAGTGAATGTCCTAGAAGGGTTTTACTATTACTTCATTATGCTGCAATCAGATTGTATTTTAGATGCCAGGCACTGTCACATTCCCAGTTAGAAATGGCATGGGGAAATATCAGGGAACATACCAAGATTATTAGCAAGTGATGGGAAGCAATAGGAAAGGTGGCTTTCTTCTATCTCCTTCAGAATTGTTTATCATGGTGGCTCACTAGGCTCACTAGATTACAGAAGGTGGTGCAAGAAGGAAAAAAGAAGTATCATATTAGTAAATTAATTAATAACAACTTGAAAATGCTTAAGAGCATTTAATACAAACACTGTAATTTGGTATATAAACAGTAAATGCATAGGTAGCACTCAATTCCTTCACATTCATTCTGACATATTGCGGTTGAACACTGCTGAGCATACCCTTTTTTTCAATCAGAAGAGATTCCTTTTTCTTCTCTGCATGAAATTGCTCTCACCTCTTTCTCACAAATGAAACCAAACCAGAAAGATGCATTTCAGGAATGGGACTTGCAGGAGTTTGATCAGACAGAACAATATCTGGTCGGCATAAAACCTCTGAAATTCACATAGTGTGATGAGGGTTCCTCAGCACCACTTCATTCTACAAATCTCTTCCTGCTGGGTTGCATTACTTACCAAGGTCGATGAAGCTCTGCTCAATGCACAGCTGGTGAGGTGAGTTGGAAAAAAGGAATATAAAGACTAGACCTCTATCTATACAAAGACACCCATTATATTTTCTCAAAAGTACCACAAACTTAGTATGGTAGTTTTACAAAAGTCAAGAACATTAAAAGTTTCATAGTGTTTGCCTTTCCCAAACAAACCTTTTCAAACATGCCAATGCTTACAAGTGAATAACTTGCGGAAAATGCTTGAAACAGATCACCTTTCTCCCAGTTAAAAATAAGCATATGACAATTTATATTTAAGACCCTAAGAATTTTAACAGGCAATATATTCTTTCAAATGCAGTTTAATAGTAGCCATCAGCAGAGGTGATCTCAGCTGCAGTGTGGCTATGAGAATTTCACCTACACAGACCATCTATGTGATGAGAAAATAAAGGGACTACTTGAAACAGGTTTGGATTGCAGTTGAAAAAAGTACCTCTTTGGAGTCCAGCATGGAGCAAATCTCTAGGAGGCTCAGCTTCCACACTGGATAATTACAATGCCAACTAAGCATATTTCATTAATAGACTTTCTGAGCTAATATTTTTCCACAAAACACTTTTTTATAATCAAATCAAGAACAAATATTTTTCCCTCTGCAGAAGGTTCCTCCAATTAACTTCCAAAGGAAATCCCAGATTTACTCTGGAACCAAACAAGGATGGAGCAGAAAGCACAAAGACATAAAATTCTTATCTTGCAGCTCTTCACGGGAAAAAACAAGAGTGGGATAGGAGTACTGCAAAACCTGACCACATTCTAGCATTTACAACTTCCAGTTTATCTTTCAGGCTAGAGTATTTGAATAATGAACCACATTGCTAAAAACAAACAAACAAACAAACAAACAAACAAGACTAGTTTTCTTGTTTTAGAACTGACTTTCTGCCCCTTGCATATTTTCTAGATATTTTAATGTTTGGTATTTTTAGGCATGGAAACATGCCTATTTCTGCAGGTTTTAAGTTATGCTAAAAGTAAGGTCACATGAAAGTTTCATGAAAGAAAAGGATGCACAGAAGCCACAGGGAATGTGAAAAAGTGCAATAAAACTGGCCTTTTGGTTTGCAGCATTCCCAGCCAGCTCCTTTGCTAGGTAGTCAGACCCTCAAGTGCTAGAACCATCAGAAAAAATGTTAAATCAGTTTTTATCCTCCAAACACTTTGACACTGTTATAACTGCAGTGGTAGCAGCTCTTACCAGCTCAGCAGTTGCTGTCATTACATCCAGGTCATACCATGTCAGAAGGAACGTGACACAGAGTTAACATACACTCTCCAACAAGGGACTGGTAAACATCATTAGGCACGGTCAGACATCCAGCTGCATTTCCTCCCTCTGCTGCCACACCTACAATGGTTTAACTTAACCCAAGCAAAAAATCAGAGAGGAATAACAAAATGTTGAAATCAGGGGACACTCACAATGGATAAAATGAAGCATTTAAATAATTCCCTGCAATCACAGACTTTTATCAGCATTTTGTATTTCTACTGCATATTAAATGATTGCCAAATACAGCAGCCTTACAAACAAATCTGTTATTTCTGTCATAGCTATGAAGCTTCTCAACAATAAATGGAATTAGTTTTACAGAACTGGTGCTGGAATTGTTATCTTTGGTATCATTTTGTCCATCTGCTGACATCAGTTGGGATAAATTTTATTTCTGATTTTCGTGCCAGGCTTTTCTTGGTTTGTCACAAGCAACGTTCCCTTTATGGCTTTGTGCACCAACTTCCAGGTCCAGAACCCCACAATCTTGAATGCAAACTGATTGAAGACCTCACGGGTTTTAACATCACAAATTTATTTTTAATCTGAGGTTAACCAAATGTCGGATGAGAAGCTCAGCGAAGCCATGGAATTTCCACCCTTGAAGATATTCCAAACACAACTGGGCAAAACCATGAGCAAAATGCTCTGAGCTGGGCCTGCTCTGGGGCTGAATGGTTTTTAGAGGACTCTTTCCAGTCTACATCGTTCTCTGGTTCTGCAGCTGGGATCTAGCCCACACACATTACTGCAGCTTTCAAAACCTTCTGCTCAAGGGAGTCCTGCACTGCCCCTAACATCGCTCACTCCAGATATGGAAAAATCCTAAGGTGGAACAACTCTCGTTGTTCTAGTTGTTCCATCTCTTCTCTGTTGGGTGGATCCCCGCTCCCAGCCCAGGCTGTTGCCTTGCTGTGCTCAGCACAAAGCCAGCAGCAGCCCTGCCACAGACGCCTCACTGAGGTGTCTCCATCGCTGCTGCCTTCACGCCCTGGCTGGTGCCTGGACTGGCTGCTGCCCCGCACCTGCACGGTGCCTCCACAGGGACACCGCCCTCCGAGGCACCTCCTGGGTGGGTGACACCAGCCACATTGTGGCACGGCCGCTCCCGGAGGCGGCACATACTCAGCGGGGTCATGGAATCATTTGGGTTGGAAAAGACCTCCAAGGTCATTGTGTCCAACCACTAACCCAGCGCTGCCAAGCCCACCACTAAACCGTGTCCCTAAATCCCACATCTACATGTCCTGTAACTACCTCCAGGGATGGTGACTCCATCACTACTACCCTGGGCAGTTCCCTTCAGTTCCAAAGCCCGACCATCCTTATGGTGAAACAATGTTTCTTAACATCCAAGCTAAACAAGCACAACTGGAGGCCTGTTGCTGTAGACCTGTCACTTGTTGCTCGGGGGAAGAGGCCAACTCCCACCTGGCTACCATATCCTTTCACGAAGTTGTAGGGAAGGACAACATCCCTCTAAGCCTCCTTTTCTCCAGGGTAAAAACCTCCAGCTCCCTCAGCTGCTCCTCACAGGACCTGTGCTCCAGCCCTTCACCAGCTTTGCTGCCATTCTCGGGATTCGCTCGATGTCCTTCTTGTACCGAAGGGCACAGAACTGGACGCAGGATCTGACCATCCTTTCCCCGGTGCTTCTGGCCACGCTGTTGCCGACACGGGCCGGGGTGCCCCGGCGCTCCGCACACGCCGCCGGCTCTCGTTGCGCAGCTCGGGCCCGGCGGGCGCGGCCCTTTCCCGCCGGGCCCGGTGTCTCCGCTGGGGCGGGAACTTCCCGACCTCTGGAGCGGCCCCTTCCGGGTGAGCGGCGCGCGCAGCCCACGTGCGGCCCGGCGGCAGCGGCGGGAGCCAGGTCGGTGGCGGGGACCGGGATCGGGACGGGGACAGGGAAGGGACAGGCGTCACCGCCGGGCGCTGTCCCCCTTCCTCCCCGGCTGGGCCCGGCCCGGCCACACGGGCCCGCCCCGAGCGGCAGCGGGGCCGGGAGAGGCGGCGGGTGCCTGCGGCTGCTTCATCGGCGGCCTGCTGTGGTTCTCTCCCCCAGTTTTCTCCGGAGGCTCCTTTCCCCGAAGCGCGGAGCCATGACGTCCCTGGCGGAGCAGCTGAAGCGGCTGGCGCTTCCCCAGAACGATCCCAGCCTCCTGGACCGCAGCGAGGTGGCATCGCTGCTCTTCACCTGCAAGGAAGCCGCGACTATTGACAGGGACACGTTCTTTGCCATCGGTGAGTTAGGCTGCTTAGATGCCACCGGTGTTTAAAACACTCCAAAAAACAGCTGGAGAAAGGTGAATAGGAAAGGCAAACCCGATTGAGAAAAGGCCAAAAGAATAGTTCAAAAAGCTGCCGGCTGGTCAGCATCACTCCAGTCCTTGCGAAAACCATGGAGTAGTGCCTCTACGAGCACGTTTCTGGGCACGCATGGGTAAGGTGATGGGAAAGAGTCAGGGATCCCCAAGATGCTCAGGGACTGGAGAATTTGCCCAATAAAAGAAAGTTGATGAGAGGAATGTCTCTGGTCTCATTCAGTCTGGAGAAGAGAAGGCTTTGGATGGGCCTTATAGGAGCCTGCCATTACCTTTGAGGAGGTTCCCAGGAGATGCACTAGGCTATCCACGAGAGTGTATGGCCGGAGGACAGGAGACCGTGGGCATAAGTTGAAAGAGTAAGTGTTAAAACTGGATAGAAGGAAAAGCTTTTTCAGTGTGAGGACAGTCAAGCAGTTAACAAGATTGTCCGAGGAGATTGTGCCTTGGAGAAATAAAAAAGGTGACTTTTTGAAAACTCTTGACAGAATAATGCCCTGAGCAGCCTGGTCCAATTTTGGAGACTCTTTTAACTATGCCCTGAGCAGAGCCTGGGACTGGAAATCTCCAGTGTGCCTTCTGATGTGAATTCTGTGTTTCATGGAAACATGCTGATGCCCTTCTATTGGGTAACATTAGGGTCACAAATAATGTGAAGTGGGAGTAGCCTTTGCCATGTTGGCACATTTCAGATTCTCTATGCTCTAACCCTTTCCATTTTTGTATAAAATTTTATCCAGGAATGTGATACTCTTGAATAAGAAAAGTGTTTTCAAAAACCAGGCAGATTGATATAATGTTTTCATTTTAAGATACAGGATTGTAGATATATATCTTTGATGCAGCACAGTGTGTTTTTTTGGTTTCTTAAATGGTTACTCTAGAACTGCGTGGCCAAGTTTGAGGATGGAGTTTTTATGGTCTCTTATCCAATATGGGACCTCCGATCCAGTGTCTGATCATTCCACTGTTAGAAAAAATAAAATCTCTACACTGGGTTTGAGTTTCCTATGTTCCAGCTTGCATCTGTTGTCCTCCCATCCTTCCGCTGTGGATCTCTGAGAAGAGTTTGGCTTCATCTCCTTGATAACCCACACTGTATCCTGTTAAGTAGCTGCAGACAGCAGGAAGATTTCCTTTTGACTCTCTCTTCTCCAGGCCGAACAGTTCCTCCTTTTCCTTGTATGTTGTTTTCCAGCCCCTAGACCATCTCAGCATTCCTCTGCTGAACTCACATCCAGAAAAGTTTTTCTTCTGCTGATGATCTCAAAATTGCACACAGGGCTCCGGCCGCAGCTCACAAATGGAAGGGGCAGTTCCCTCCCTTCCTCAGCCTGCTGGCCGTGCTCTCAAGGACAGCACAACCCAGGATGCTGCTGGCCTTCGCTGCTGCAAGAGCACTCTGCTGTTTAGTTGCTAATGTTGTTTTTCTTCGTCAGTTGAAAAATAGTCCGAGTATATCAAAGGTCTTGGTCTTAGGCCTCTTTACTCCTTGTTTTGGTTTGCTTGGTGAGGATGACATATACCAATATTGCAAAAAAATTGGATATCCCAGTGAGGAGATAAAGGGGTAGGACTGGAGAACAAAAACCGTTGTGTTTAAAGCATTCCTCCCATTTTTAATTCTTTTTTTTGCCCCCACAGGATGCACTGGCTTAGAAGAGCTGATGGAGATTGATCCTTCCTTTGAAGAGTTCCAGTCTAGTTTGTTTAGTTCCACATCCAAAGGCCTTGAACGCAGTGTTCAGACTAAAGCAGTAAATCAGCAACTGAATAAGAATATATCATTGTTCCTTATTCACCTGTCCCCTTACTTTATGCTTAAGCCAGCTCAGAAGTGCCTTGAATGGCTGATTCACAGGTAATCCACTGAATATCCTACATGTCAATAGATAAGGCTAGAAATGCAAGATTTATTTTTCCCCAGTGAGAAGGATTTTGAACAATTTTACTTTAGCTTTCTGAAAATAAAGGTTAAAATGTTAATAATGTGCTTTTGGACTTAGTCCTTATGGGGCCAGATGCTCTTCTTTGCCAACTAGAATTTTGTCTTTTGATAAATTTCTGTGATTATTTTGGTCTGTCACAATACTCTGTATAAAAGGAATTACTTCCTTGCCTGGCTTTCACCAAAATTGCCCAGCCCTAGACATCTTACAGAGCACATAGAGAGGTACTTCTATACTGTGTTTTTAGAAGTGGGCTTTGTAAAATAGCAAATTTTCAACATTAACTGTGAACCATGAACCCTAACTATTCTTATTCCAAGATTTTGTAAGAAGGTGTGAAGAAAAAAAAAATGAAATTGTTTGTGATGTTATGTTTACTTATATAAATTAATGTATCCAAATGCAGAAAGTGCAGTACTTCTTATCATGAAAGTGTGTGATTTTCCTGAAACATACTTCTTGGAATCACAATTTTTCTATACATGTATTATATTGAGAGATTCATAATAGATTATTGTAACGTCTGGTTTAATTTTGAAATCTGTGCAGAAGAAATTAAGGCAATTTTTAGTCGTACAGCAACCTAAAATTGTTGATAGCAAGGGAAAAAATATGCTAGCACTCTTTCTTTGTTCTAGCACATACAGGCTTGTGGCCACCTTGAATTTCTGGACTGTAGGTGGACCATAGATCTGAGTCAGTATGACAACCATGTCAGGTCTTGCTTAAAAGCAAGTAAACAAGATATTCTGAGAAGAATGTGGATGGGTCTTTTTCCCTTTTTGGCTTCCAGATACTTTTTAACTACGTATGTGTATTCTTTTTCCTAGATTTCACATTCATCTCTACAATCAAGACAGTTTGATTGGTTGTGTTCTGCCATATCATGAGACTAATCTATTTGTGAGAGTTATTCAACTTTTAGATATAAAAAGCCCAACTCATAAGTGGCATTGGATGGATCCAATACGGGTAAAGTATTTAACAGATGCAAGATGGGAGGATCTTGTGGGACTTTATTTAATAATATCCTGACTCTTCTACTCTGCTTGTGAATATGGTCCACCAATTTAGGTGGTTAGTTGTAGAACTGTACTGTAAGGTTTAATTACAAGAATGGAGCCTGGATGCCCACGTGTTGTTTCTGCTATCTTTCTTTAAAGGTGAAGTTGATATTAAAAAGCTTTGACTGTAAATACTCTTTGTTTTGGCTAAGTTAAAGCATGCTTTTAAGGGGTAAGTATTTGCTAGTGCTAGGAAGATACATCAATTACTAAAATTTATGGTTTTTTGCATGCAGGTTAAATGTAATTCACTTCATCATCTGTGTTAATGTAGACACAAAACATTCTAGAGCAGTGTATGGAAACCCATTACTTACTTCAGTTTAAATGGTGTTAACTGATCAGTAGAATTAATTTGGAGATTATAGTAATTTCTACTTACTGTGCTTCACTTTACTCACTTTACCTTTTTTTCCCTATGTAAAGAAACCTGGAGTCCCACTGGCAAGAGGTACTGTCATTACACACTGCTACAAAGACCTGGATTTCATGGATTTCATCTGCAGGCTGGTGGCAAAATCTGTGAAGGTTGTTCTTTTATTCTAGAACATTGTTTGTTGTCACTTTGTCTTCCCCATGTTTTTATAGTGGTGCGCTATTTCTTGATATTTTGAACTGCATATTCAAAGGGTAAAATGAATCATTTACCAGTAAACAGTATGAGGATTTCTATTATTATAATTTGTGAAGATGACAGTCTGTCAGAAGTTCTTACAAGGAAGTGGCTGAGAACCAAGGAGCCATGACAAAACAATTTGACCATATTGTACTATTTACTGTGTTGCCTCGGGGTACTTAATTGTCTTAATTTTTTCCATAAACTCATTCCTGCTATTAGTTTATAACTGTGCTCTGAATGTCCGTGTCTCTTCTGGGGGTTGTCATGGGTGCTTTAAATACACGTTTTCAAATATTAATGGGAATTTGAAATTGAGAATGTTAGAAGGTGGGAATTTTTTTTTGTTGTTTTTTTAGCTAATGTCTAATAGAATGCTAGTTCTGTAGTCTCAGAAGGATAAGATGTATGACAGATCAGTTCTTTAGAGAACTGGGATGCATCTGCTGTCCAACTAAGCAGAGCAGACACCATAACAGAGTTTATTCACAGGTGTAGGAGGAGGTCTTAAACATAACACCAGTTAGCTTCTCGGGTGTCCATCTCTGAGTCTTCAGCAGTACACCAGGATCACAGGTGGTTTTGGCTGCCTTATTCTGATTACCTCCATCGGCACCCATTTCCATCTGCCCTGTCTGTGAGGAGGAGCAGTAACCTCTGGCGAGGGTTGCTGCTGTGCGAGGTGATGACTTCAGTTGTGCCAGCAGGAGCTGCTGGAGCTTGCAGGCTGGAGTTCAAAGATTTTGGTGATTTGAGGGAAGCTATATGTGCGTTTCCACTTGCCCTGATGTCTGAACAATGGATTTTTTTCTGTGATCCAGGTCTTTTCAGAGTGTCCCGGCAACTCAGCTCAACTGAGGGTTCTCCTTGTGTTTTATGCTTCCACCATTGTGTCAGCTCTTGGAGCTGCAGAGAAGATAACAGACACTATGGTCTCTCTGCTGCTCCCTTATGTCCAAAAGGTAGGTGAAGCTCTGTTTCCCTCCTGTGTGGTGAAGTGTACTGTGTTCTGCATCTGCTGATAACATCCAAGAAAGACATCCTGTGTGATATGCACTGTACCACTCAGCCTGATTTGAAACCTCAGGCAGGTGAGGGTCCATGGGAAATAATGTTTTTTCACACCTCAGATGAGCACTTTTAGAACTGTTTTTTATTCTGCATGAGGAATGGAGCTGTGAGAAATGGGTACACGGTTTGAAGAACGTCTTTGCTTTGAGATTTATCATGGTAAACAATGAGGAAATGGTGTCAGGGTAGACAGCCTGCTTTAATATCCTCTCTCTTCCACGATTATTGCTTTGTCAACAAACAGAGCAGTAATTAATAAATGTGTCTTCTTTATCTGTGGACCCTGCATGACAGCTTTTTCTTCTTGAAGGTTGAGTTTATAGATACCTTAAATGTTAATGCATGGAGAAGAACATAATGGGATTCCATGGATGTCAGAATAAATGTGATTTTTATGTTAATGTACTCTTTTGTGTTATTCTGTGTTAAAAATTCACCTTTTTCTCTTTTTCTAGGGCTTGAAATCCTCTGTACAGGATTACAGAGCTGCAACATACATGATAATCTGCCAGATGACTGTAAAAGTGACAGTGGAGACTTCCTTGGTGCATTCCTTGATGGTACAGATAAGCAAGACATTATTTAAAGTGCCCTCATTAATCAGGGATGGGCTGGCTTGCTTGAACCTACTTCTGCAAACTCAGAACGGAGATAAACTTGGGAAAAAGTAAGTCTATGTGAACAGATTTTCCCACTTTCTAAAATTCCAAACTGTACTTTGATGATTTGAAATTTTTATATCCTCATCATTAATGGGATACTTCTCTGTCAGAAGTTTTGGTAGTTGACATTTCAAAGGGCTCGCAAGTTCCTTTGGCTTACTTTGAAAATTTGTATGCTCAATACAGCAAAGAAATCTCAGTGGTGCAGGTTGGTCATATCTCTTGCTCCTTCTGCTACTTCTCGCTTAGTAAGGGATTGATGTCAATGTGCAAAACTGAACCCTGTCAAGTAAGAGGTTTTCTGCAAAGTGCAGAGAAGTTGTGCCCCTTCGATGGAAGGGCTTTGAGTTGATACAGTTAAACACCTGGAGCATAAGTGCTTCTATACCACCATTTGTTTGGGCTCTCTTCAGGTGAGGTGTTCTGGAGGTTCGTGTAGATTCCCATCCATCTGTCTGCCCTGCTCTGGCGCAGTTGGCTTGTGCTGGTAATGTGCATTTGAACATAGTCCCACATGCTACAGGGAATTTGCTTGCCGGCAGAGAGCAGTATTCCAATAGGAGAAATCTTATGAGGGATATATAGAGTGACTACCTTCCAGGTACTTGAGCACTGTCATAGGTTAAAAAGCACAGGTGTGGGGTTGATATGCAGCATCCAGCCAGGTGGGTGTAAAACGAGAGAAGATGAAGCTTTGTGTCAGCCAAAAGGGAAATGGCTTCTCCTCAGAGGATCTGTCATTGCACAATTACTTCTCATCCCTTTTGCTGCCACTAGGGGATAGATATGCTCCTTGCAGTGTGAGGTTATTTCTTCCTGTAATTCATACAAGTATTTTTCCTTTTACTACCAGCTTTGCAGAAAACGTAGGTAGGTTCACTGTGCCGTTGCAGCAGCTGTGCTCAACATGTCTGGCAGTACCTTCTTTTCTTCTTAGATATTAAATGTGCCGATAAACATCTGGCGTTAAGGAAGTGGAGCCCTTTGAATCTTTTCAGTGTTTGTTTACAACGGGTCTGTTACTTGATGCTGAAAATTGAATCCTTGTGAAGTCTGCATGATTTTGAAAGTGTTTGTAACCCAGATGAGCATAGATACTTTTCTTTTTTCCCCCTTTCAATTGTGCAGGCCGTTCAATTACCTGTGCAAAACCCCAGAACTGGTAACACTTTTGCAAGGCCTATCAGCAGGCTATGACATCTCTCCTCTCCTCCGCTACCTGCTGCCTCACCTTGTTCACACCATCGTGAAAAGTGACACAGGTAAGTTAGCACAGGTTCTTTGTAAAACTTGGATCAGCCTTAAGGACAGATCACTGGTAAATGTCACAGCTGTGTAATTGCTTCTTCCATTGAAGCTGTGCTAATACCTATGAAGACCTGATTGAGCTTCTGTGTGTTTGCTTTTTGTTTTTCCTTTTTTTTTTTTTTTTTTCCTTTTAGAGGTGTATTGTAGTACTGTGAAATCTTGGATAGATTGCATATGTGATTTAATTAGGGGATAACTGTGTTTACCCAGTGAATTAAATGTGCCTGGGAACAGTCTGGGGCAGCGAGGCTGGTGGCATGCAGTTGTAGCCTGTGTCTGTGCTAGAGAGTCTGTATGCATTGTGGCATTGTAGTGCTGAATCACACTGGGAAAGCTCTTTTGTTAAAAAGGTCCAGATTCACACCAAGGAATGCTCTAGCGAAGTTGCTGGCGCAGATTTTAACAGCAGGTCTGGAACATGCCAAAGCATCCTTGAATTTATTGGCAGCAATCCAGGCTTAGGCATTTTAATGACTTTGGTATAAAGCATTACTAATGGGTCACAGAGAGTTAGTGCTGGTAATCAGTGAGCACTGTGGCCTTCAAGTTGTGTGCTTGGTTCACCAGAGGATGATGCATGTACAAGCTGTTTGCTTTAATCAGTAGGAAGGGGCTGTTCTCTAACTATTGTTCATCTTTTATGATTTTTCTTAGAGGAGCAAGAAGAATCTGAGGAGACAGAAAATGACATTTTCATCAAGCATCTTCAAGCTATTCTTGAGAGTATACCACTGGAAAAGGATTTAGATTCCCTGTTGGCTTCGTGAGTTGACTTCAGTTCTTTTTTGTATGCAGTATTGCGGTCACTTCTGGTTTAATAATAAATAATTCCTGACAATGACATTAGTGTTATATGAGCATGTTTTTCTGAGTTCGTAAGTTGAGTTCAGATGTGGATTTAGAAATTTAAATGTTCAGTAACCCAGAAGAACCACTCATTTAGCATTTGTGGGAGTAGCTGTGGGACAGTGAAACTTTCAGCCAGCAGCAAATCTGTACTTGCAGTAAATAATGTATATTAATCCTAATCTGTTAAGTATTGTGCTTTATAACAGTAATGAAAAAGGTACCATGCAAAACACGGTGGCTTTTCCTTTTGTTTATAATTTTAGCAAGTTTCTTGAAGAGTTCATCTCCCATGGTACAGAGATTGAATCTAATCCCACCAAAATGGCTGCACTTAATCAAAAGATCCTTCCTCTTATCAGACTTCTCGAGAGAAAGTAAGTTCCATTTTTCTATGACAGACCCACAGTCTGTAGAGTGGTAATATCAGCTATGATCTTATATTACTGGGTGTAGTGAGCACAGTAGTCTTGCTGAAATAGATACAAAAGAAATAACTGGCTTCTAGTCTCTGTCCAAATTTTGTTTTACTGATCTGTCCTTACATATTTTGTTATCACTTTAA
>VYZR01006484.1:15934-27992 GCA_013400675.1 Oxylabes madagascariensis
ATTCAGTGTCATTTCATTCTAATCTGCCACAAGAGATCTATTAACAAGAGCCTCAGCCACCCTCACCTTCAGGGATGAGTCACAGCAAACAACAAAGAGAATTAGCTTTTCCCTTATGATAACATGGTAAAATCCTGACCCTGTCCTTCAACCAGGTCTGTCGATACTAACATAGTTAACTGGGACCTTACCCAAGAAGGCTGCCAGACCTATCCCCAAAAACTCCTTTTCAGTAAAATGGTGCAGAAGAAGGGGCTCTTCAAATTTAAGAAAAACCTTCCCCCTGCACCTGAGGGTCATCTACAGATCAATTAATCAGGTCCAAGATGATTTTGAGTCACATCTGTGTCCCTTTATGTCAGTAAAAGAATGGTACTAAGTGACAATTCCAGATCTTGCCCTCACAAGATTCAGTGGAAATACATACAGAGAGCAGAAAGCATTTGGCAAAGAGTACCAAATGAGTTGTGGCTTTGGCTGGACTTCTTTTGGTTTTTGGGGTTTTTTTAATAAAGATTCCCGGATTCAGTAGCAAGTACTGCAGATAGAAGCCAAGTATCACTACAATCAAGTCAAGCAACAAATGGAAAGGGAATAATTGTAGTCAAGGAAGGAATTCTGTGTCCTTATTTCTCTCCCCAGCAGTGTTTGGATCTACATATTCTTGATGTCTCTGAAGGCTGAGCAGGGAGTATTACTTCCAGAGAGAGAGAAATTCTGAGAATTTAAAGCTTTAGGGTCCTGCTTGAACAGAGATGGAACAGTTGCCTTCTGGCATGAATTAAAGCTGGCATGGAAATTTCACAAAAGGAATTAAAAGATGCTCTGGAAAGTGGCCAAAAGGAAACCAAAGGAGCTTTAGCAGTTGAAGACACATACCAGAAGCACATGAAAAGGAACTTCAAGACACACCATTAGGTTTAAGAGTTGAGGTTACCCATCTGTTCTGAGTAGAAGGCTGTGTGAACCAGGGGAAAATGTTAATTATTCCTGTGAGATATTTAGTCCAAAAATATTCATGCTCTCTTACATATTTTCCAGTCTTGACCACATGTCAGACATCTAGGGGAACATATTTATTTTAGATTCAGCCCAAATTTTGAACTATAGGAACTGATCAACGTAGCCTTCTTTCAGTTCTTCAAGTGTGATATGTTACTGGATCTGAGAAACGGACTGGGGGAAAAAAGACTATCTGACAGCCAGTCTGACAGCTGTCTGTGAGTTAAAAGATCTTAAATACAGATAAACTATAGCTCATGCCTTATATCACATTTATTGCTAAAAATATCTAATATAGGCATGAGTAATCAGTTATTTTACAGAAACACAACATAAAAAGAGGACAGTTTTTAAAGTAGCTAGTTTTGAAAACAGAAATGTAAATCCATGGAAATGATCTGGGTAGCCCCACAGCAGAAGAGACGAGCTCTGGGGACTTTGATTTGTAGAAATGTTAAAGGGAACTGTTGGACTACTGCTTTTAAGAACTATTACGATGAACAGGTGTTTCACCCCATCTCTACTTTAGCCCAATGTGCTACTATTGAACTCTGTCAATAAACTCTGTTCATGCTTCCATCAATAGACGCGGTTTTTGAAAAATAAAACTGAAAAAAGGAAAATCTTTCTGTGCTCCATCAGGTTTCTCAGCAGGGCACAAAACAAAGGAACAGAAAAAAAACCAATGACCCTTTACATAAACTCACAAGAACCACCATTCACAAGCTAAAACACAAGACTTTACCAAGTTCCTTGTCTAGGATGTTTAAACTAGCAAAGTAAGTGTTTTTATGTGGAAAAAATTGTGCTCAAGTTAGCTTGAACTGTGCGGCAGCTCTCCTAGTGTCAGGTTCCACCTATAATGGCATGTCCTAGTTAAAATGTTTAGGTATCTTTTGCTGTCACATGTAGTCAAATCTCATCTAGCTACTTGTATTTATTTTAAACTTGCAGGTATTAACACTATTTCCCTAATACATCTTGCCTTGCAAAATCCTGCAGAGTTTCACTTACACAATAAAATCTCAGATTTTGGAGTCACAATTTCTGGACTGCAGTGCAAAACCACCAAAGACAAATAATAGGAGACTCTGGTAAGCTCCTTTATTCCTTTCCACAATTTAAATTATCTGGATTCTGTTACTGTGTTAGAGTATGTCTGTGTCCATACGCACAAATGTCTCAATGAAGATTTTTGGATCAAAGGTGACTTAGCAAGAGAGACATTAAGGGCTTTGAAATATTTGCAACATTTCCAAAAAGGAGACTGCCAAACTGAGTAGTTTTTGAAGAAAACTGTGTAAATTCAACTGCCCACAATAAAATGACTGAGTTCAGTCACAAAAATGTAAAACATAGGAATAGCTTCCTGAGCTAACTTCAATATAGCTACAGCCATCAAGTCTCATCTGTAATAACCAGGTTGGTGTTTGCTCTGTGGAGTCCAAATTGCTAATTCTTCCCATTTACAACAGCTCCCTGGCTTTCAGGAACAAAAATAATTTTCTGTCTAAATATACTTACATTTAACAATCAGAAATGAATCCCTCTGCAAACAACTCTCCACATTGGCAATCGCTTTTGTTAGTAATTATTTATAGTGCAGAAGCATCAAAGCTTTTTTCTTTCACATTTAGCATTACTACTATTACTACCATTTCCCAGGTACATCCAAGATAGTTGTCAGACATTTTTCCAGTATACTTACAGTTTGTATTTGCTCCCTTCTTTCTGCTGTGCATAAATGTTGCAAAAGCCTGATAACAAGGTGGTTTTGAAGGAGCACAGCTGCAAGCCTCACCCCAGTGACCAAACTGGTGCACACCGAGCAGGTCACAGGGAGCAGCAATGGGACTCTGATGGCAGAGGGCAACTTTGCCCCAGCAGAAGACAGCACTGCCACGGTCCCCTGTGCTCTCAGCAGTGGGCAGCTGTGGTGGTTCCCTCCCTGCTAGCAAGGAACAAATGTATACCAGGCCAAGTTTGCTGATAGTTTCTGAAGAAGCCGATGTTGGTGGGCGAACCAGAGCCTCTTCCCCTCTGCTCTGATACTTCCCATGCGATGGGAGTGGCTCCATCAGCAGCAGGGAAGGAAAGACGGGCATCCCAGGCTACAGATTCCTCTAGAGAATGGGCAATTTGCTGACAATAATGGCATCCATGTCAATTTCAAGCCAAATCCCCAATTTTAAAAGCCTTGAAATTAATTTGAAGGTATGAAAAAGTAAAAAATATTTTCAATATAACAATTTTAAACAAAAAACTGGGAAAAATCAACACAACAAAGAGCTGGTTGTTTGTGCAAATCACATTGAGCAGTAATTTCTGCACCACAGTTCAAAGTTAAGGCAACAAAAACCCTTGGATGTAGTGTGAATTCTTGCAGCTAGCAAATTTTGAAGTTTTAATGTAATTAGCGGATTTGCAATATCATAAGTGCTAACAGATGCAACTTATTTGTTTTAAAAATAGCACCTGTTGTAACATTTACGTAGTAACACAGAAGGCCTGTGCTCTAGTTTCCTCATTTTTTCTGAAATGCAATTGGAAGCACAGAGATGTCTACTCTATCCAAGTAGGGACACACCTAACCATGGAAAATAAAATCCACATTCAAGGAAACAGTTTTTCAGAAAGCTGCAGCTCATCACCGCCACAGAGGAAAAATGAAATTCAAGGGCACTGCTTCTCACACCATGGTGTAAGGAAAGTTTTGCTGCAGTCAGAGACCAGTCTCACTCCCCTGACCAGAACTGTCACACATAGATCAAAACAGTCTGTGAATCATAATCATATGGGACTTGAAGGACAGTGCCCTAATACCAGCTCTTACTGTCTCCCAGTGCTGAAACTTCTCCACAGCCACTCCAAGACTTCTAGATTCACATTTCAAGCATAGCAGCTGGGAGGAATACAGACAAACCAGAATCATACAGTAGCAGTCATCCACAAAACTTCCCTGAGTGTGGCATGCACTTGTGTTACAAGTGCACACAATATGCACAAAATTATATTCATATTGTACCTGAGCAATGAGAATAACCATCACCCATATGACTTCACTTGACTATTCATAAGGCATTCCAGGAAATTCTGTAAGATGTAATAATTCACATCTACCTATTTCAAAGAGATTGCATATGTGAATTCTGCTTTGAGCTTCACTGCTGATTAAAGAGAATACACTTGACCTAAATTCTCCGTTGAAAAGAAGACTACAAAATACACATCTGACTTCATCTTGTGCTGGTTATTCCCATATCACAGATCTGCATGCAGTAATAAAAGATAGCAAATCAAGCAGAGTGTCAAATTAACATGTAGCATGACAAAGACTCCCATGTGCTACCTTGGCAGTCAATTCAGGCCTGCATTCACCAGTCCAGTGTGCCTATTTGTAAAATTTTTCTAATTATTATTATTATTGAATTTATTAGTTGAATTTTTTTTTATCACAGCACAATGTAGAAATAAAGACATTCTATCAGAAATTATTTATTAAATACTAACAGACAGATCCTGATTTACAGCTATACATTTACTAATGACCTCGTGCTACGTTCTGTCATAAATTGAAACCTCTCAAACAGTACAACATGACGTTTTGATGGCTGGATGAAAGTTTAAAAATAAATTATTGATAATCGGTGACCAGCTCATTGCTTGGAAACTATTTTTATTTTCTATTTGAAATGTTCATTTAACATCTTAGAATAAGGAGAAATAATATGGAATCATAGAAAACTAAGAGAAGGAAATAAATAATCATTTACTATTTAATTCAACTCTGATGATCGTTATTTCTACTAGAAACTGGCCCAGAAACTGGTTGAGCATGTTATGGCTGTCTTTAATGCAAACAGTACTACCACAGGCAGCATTAACCTCAGAATTTACACAAACGATGTTATTTTGTACAGTCACTGACTATTTGCAGCACCTGAGTCACACAAACAACAAAAGCACTGCAAACAGGCAGAAGTATGGTAACAGTAACTAAGTTCTAATCAGATTTGAGTTGAACTAGAGAATAATAAACCAACTCTTGGTCTTTTACTTTCTTCTCTGATCTAAGTAAAACACATAAATATCATTATAACACAGATGTTTGCAACCTTTTCTTCTCTTTTTTGTAACAGATGGATCATTGAATATGAAAGAAACAAACACTGCTATATTTAACACTACAGATACCAAACCCTGTCATAATAATAATTCATAAAAGTCACTGAACTGCATAGCATGTTGTCCTGAGATTTTATTAGGAATCAAATCTCTTAACGTACATTTTTATTGTTTGTTTTTTACTCGCAAAATAGAGTCTGCTTTTATTCGCATTAAAGCAATAACAAAAACAGGAACAAGAGTTTTTCAGCAAGGTAACACTCCTGAGAAAAGGAACTCTCTTACCATAAATAGGTTGCTTTGCTCAGTGGTTTTGTTCTTGGTAAAGAATTCGGTAACTTTCACCAGGAACCAGTGAAATAGACCACATTCATGACTAAGGGCAAACTTAGCATTAACCTAAGAACTATGAAAATAGTTGATCAGGAAGTGCCTCAACATGGCTAGAAGTTCATTTAAAACCCTTTCCTATTTAAAAAATCCCGAAATTCCCCATAATAACTTTATCTAATGTTCCAAGATTATTACCTTTCCCTGGCCACAAGGAAGTTAGCCTGAAATTACACCAAGATTAGCCAGAAAATACTTTGTGTTCCCTTACCATACAGTCCTTGAGACAAAGCCTTGCTATGGTAATTAAATAAACTGTGGATGGAAAGTTTCAATGATACAACTAGTAATGATGTAGTAACACCATGTAAACATTAAAGATGGATTACCTTTTTATGGCTGTAATAAAAGATAGTCAGCTCTTCTTCATTATAAAATATTCAGTGTTATTGTATAGTGTTTCACATTTTAAATTGACGGAAGAGCAACATCTACCATTCTCTAAATTCACCATTTAAACATATGATGTATTGCTGAAATGCCTGAGGTTTACATGGAAAACATATAGAAAATATACTGCTAAGTACAGTTTCCATAATGATACATACACTAAATAAACTGCTGCCATGGTGAACAATGACACTGACTCTACCTGCACAATGTTGTTTAGTTTTACATCATTCAATACTTTTAAACTGTCAATTTCAATTAGAAAAAAAATCTGGCAGAGACAGCAAGCTTGCATGGATCATATTTCTATGCCCACGTTTTATCTTACACACACATTGCACAGTTCATGTCCTGAACTTCTGTTTTTAAGGCTTATATATATCTCAATCTATTACATATAACAGTTATATAGTTAAATATACTATAAACATTTCTGTTTATAATGTTTCTAGTCTGCTGGCACCTGAAAAAGCTCCAGATTAGTACAAGTATGTTCCTTTCCAGCTCCTTGTCACTGTCATGGAAGGAGCTCGGCTTTAGCTAATATTCTAGATGGTTCTTTCTTTTGTTAATACGCCTTATTCACTTCTCCAGGACCTCTAGCACTATACAGCAACAAAATACATTTATTATTTAGATTGAGAGTGCAAGATCATCTGCTGATTACATATGCATGCAAAAAGAGCCAAGGTTGCCATCAGTCCCTAAGGGCAATCCACCAAAACCACTGATCCAGCATCAGAGATTTATTCCTCTGCAAACAGGAAGATTGCAGCCCAGCCTAATCGCACTTGGTAAAGCTTTAAAGGATACATGTGACACTGGTGATTAACTGCCATGTGAAGAACAACATTAAATGAAGATCCAAACCAAGTTAACTGCGTGCCTTTGAAACAGGTCCTGCAGGTCAGAGTGGCTTGAAGTGCCCTTTAGGATGATCTAACAACCAGTCCTTGAAAGTAACCTCGTCCTTGAAGAGGAGGGGCAGTAGCAACACTAACATGCTCCTGTTCTTTGGGAATGCTGGGAACAGCAAACTAAGAAGCTCCAAAGTCCCAGCCTAGGATCAACCATCCTAACCCCAATCCTGATTTATGACTTCTTCATCAACTACATTTGGCAAGCAAAATAGAGACAAAAATATTATAAGCCTAATAAATGTAGTATGAATGGAGTACTTTGAACGTGTAGCTGGTACTGCATCATGACAAGCGTTGACAGTGTAATTCACTGTGGCTAAATCTACACTGCCTTTTCTAGGCTTGTTGGAGTGAATTGCTGGCCGATGTCACCCATACAGACAGTGCCTTAAATATCTGTGCTGTGCAGATCCAAGCTTCAAGCAGTACCCATGTTCGATTTTCCTGGATGCTGAACCCCACATGCNTTTCTCTAATTTTGACTACTGAAGAAAAGAGACACTAACTTCTTTTGTTAAGGTAAAAAAAAAAGGCCTCAAAACATGTTTTCATTATCTGCAGAGGACTTTTCCTTAAAATCATTAAGAAAAAAAAAGGGTTCCTGTATATTCTATAATAAACATTTCACAAGGCTATGATTCAGTATGTTTTATACTGCACTGTTAATTCTCATTATTCTTCCAATATCATATTTGAGGACATTAATACACCATGAACACAATTAACTTTTGCACAGAAGTTAAGCCATATGGAACGAAATGGGACAATTTGGCCATGTAAATGACTAGATAGTGCAGGTCACCTTCTGCCCCACTGCAACTCCACTTGCATTTGCAGGCCTAGACCAAGGGAGGAACCTGTGTCACTCCAGAAACTGGAAGTATAAACAACTTTTTATTCCTTGCCCAAAAAGAGATATTCCATAAAAAGGTAGGGATCAGTTCATATCCTAGACTTGTCTGCATGCAACCTGCAATATGCCTTCATCTGCCAGAGAAGCATTTCTCCAGATAAATCAAGGATCATGGAGGTGAAACACATCCTTTAACACAGTTTGGCAAAAAAAGTGAATTCTGTTCATTATTTCTGTTAATTGTTAAATCAGTAAAATACAGAGTAACTGAATTAACCTGGCAGTTGAGTAAGAGAGTGGCACTATTGAGTCCTGCAACTTTTTGTTCCTGCCAGGAATATAGCAACCATACCAGGCAATTCACAGTTCTGAATCAGAGCCTGTGTGGCTCATCCCAAAGCCCTGAGAGAGCCAAGTGTATCAGCAGTCCTGTCAGTTTTACCATTAATCTTAAGCACAGGTAACATCAAGGGAACTCTAGGGCTGAAGGACATCCTCTGCCCGCTAAAGCACAGATGCCTCTTTTATCCCCCTTCCCCCAACTCACAATTTTCTTGCCCTCTCCCCAACAGACTCTGTCTGTACAGTATTAAAGGATCATGTTTCTCCCATCCAACCCATCTTCTCTTCCCGTGCCTCTCCTCTCTCCTCGGTGCTCCTACAGTTGCTGTGGAAATAACACATTTTACTGACCCAACACCTCCTGGGCAGCTGGTTCCCACAGCTGTGGTGCAAAAGGCAATTAAGATAAAACACAGCTCTGCAATGAATCACAAGCCTGAACAGATCTCAGAGGTCATCTAGTCCATTCCTCTGCCCCACGGGAGGCTCAGCTATCCCCATGTCATTTCTTACAGACATCTATGTCACCTGCTTTTAAAAACTTCAGTGATAAAAATTACACGAGCTCCCTAAGCAATATATCCCAGTGTTTCACCACCTTTGCAAAGAAGTTCAATCTTTCCTCACAGCTCACATTTTCTAAGCCTCATATCCTTTTTCTCTCTTTCTTTACAAGTCTTACCAGATCTTTTCTATTTTTCTCACACAAACAACTCCAATTAAAGCAGTTTGCTTCAAAAACTACTTTTGAAAGCGATCATTGAAAAATTTCCTGTATATTGTAGCTGGAATTAAATTACCTTTTTCCATTGTGCAACCATGACACAATTTTAAAGACTTTAAACTAAAAAAATTATTCATGTTCTGTTTGTTTTAATGCCATCTTGCAGTAGTGCATATGCAACAGGACAAACGGGGCCAGGTTGTCACTGTTGTCATATGTGTGTCCATAATGCCTGTTACCAGTAACAGTATAAAAACAAATCAAAAAATTGTTGAGATGTAAAAACCAATTCAATTTTCCATAGTCAAGGTAAAGACATGTTTGTTACAGATAATCCCAATGTTAGAAAATAATGACCTATCAAAGAGATGAAATTTGACTTTGCTCAAGCAAGCAGTTTTGTTAGAACACATTCAGTCCACTAGCAAGAGCAGAGCAAATCAGATTTGGTTCACAGCTTTCCTATACCCTGAATTCATATGTCATCTGACTGTTCGTGCTTTTTTAAATCGCTGAAAAAGTAAAACAGGAAGAGAAGTAAAGCAATGCTATAGTTAACCCACATCTTCATTATTATTGCTGGCTTTACTTTCCTCAGTGAATAGGTAGAGGAAGAAAGTACATATAAGGGTTAGAAATAACTCCTTTTATAAATCAATTTAGTCTGCTGCATGGAATAGCAAGGACAGAGGACACCACTTACCAAGATTTTAATACTCTAAAAATGAGATAAAATTTTGGTTATTCATGAACAACAGTGAATTGGTAACATCTCTAATATACTGGACACAACATAAAGCATTTCTTCATTTTAAACAGTGGATTACAAAAGCCAAAGGAAAACTTGGATTGGACCCCAAAGAAGTATAACAAGGTAACACATTATTGCCTTCCTATTGTTGCTACATGCTGCACTTAACATGTCACAGGACCAAATACAAGGACTACAGGCCTTTACGGATGAGACGTCTGAAACTTCTTTCATGGAGCCAAATCTTTAAACAAAAAATACCAAATCCCACAGAAGAACAAACAAAGCACATTTTAAGCACCGTTGTAACTAATGTATTCATTTTGCATTTTAAACAAAGTGTATCAATGAGAAATTAAAATTCGTGATGCTCCTCTTTGAGCTGAAGGTCTCCTTGGAAAAATTTCACAGATAAATCCATTCCCTCATGATTTCCAAGATCTTTTAAAAGGTGTGGCAATGTCAGATATAACAGATGTGAAGAATTCTATTATGCCTGACAAACTCTGCATTCCCAACAAGAATTACACTAGTCCAAGATGAAAAACTAACTCTTTGCTACTGAAGATTTCAAGAACAGATGCCAATGTATTTCATGATGACTTCTGATCACAGGAAAAATATAATACAGGTCAGCACTGATATTCAAATTGTACTTTGACCCATTTCAGACAAGCCCTTCTATGTGCAATGACAGAAGTCATTGCAGTCCTTATGAACCAAGTATCAAGTGAAGATAAAATGTGAGAAAAATCTAACACTTGCCCCAGCAGTGTTACAAAAAATACTAAAAATCTCCATCTAATTTTTAGAACACTCATGATATATAAAAGAGGAGAATACGGATTTGCAAAATCCACAAGGAATTATTTTCCTCAGATTACAAAACACAGAGACTCGAAAATTCAATTTTTAACATAGCTGCACATCTGAAATTCACCATGTATCAAGAACACTGCAGGAATTATACTGTGCATTTTGCAGAATCCAAGGCATGAATTTACAAATTTAAACAAAGTTTCTTCAAACAGGTGAGCACATTCAAAAACATCCATCATCATTCTGAAAAAAAACATTAACCAAAACTTCAAAACAAATTTGAAAATGCACCAAAACATAAATCAGAGTGCAAAGAATGTCCTAGAGGGAAGATTAGCAAGCAATTACACCAGTCACTGGTAACAGTTACAGTACACAGCATTTTTAATTTATCATCTGAAAAATCTGCCTTGTGGTCCTGGTATGACAAAATCATCCTAATGATTTCTCCAATCTAAAACAATTCAAATCATCAATAATCAAGAGAGCATCAGCTGATCACGTTTCAGGATGCAGCATGGGAGTATTAAGTGACTGAGCATTGATCAAATGATGACAGAATCTGGAGACTGTGTCTCAAGGAGTATTGGTTGACCCTGATGTGTTCATATTATATATGTATGTTCATATTTTAAGTAATCACATTGAGTTACAGTTTCTGCTCAAAAGTGCTGTTAAAACTGCACAGACAAATATATTTGCGAAGTCAAGCACCTACAAACACATTTCTCCTGTTCAATCAATCTTAAAATGGCCTACTCTTAAAACAACTTTCTGGCAGGGAAATACAGACCAGTACCTGACCCAACCATTTAGCGTTCTCAAGGTAAATTCTCTCAGGATTTAATGTATGTCACCTGCAGGAAAATTCCTTTTTATGTAATAACCTGCAAGTCACTGAATGATTTAAAATGAAGGTGCCTTTTCTTTTCTCATGTACCTTGCACAGACACAGGGGATGGAAAGAAGGCAGCAGCATTTCAAAAGACGATGCTTACATATCCCTTCTAAATGCCTTCTAAATGTATACAGTTCTCTAGGGAGCAATCAACTGAGCAATGTCTGTAATGCTCAGGATATAATTACCAAAATGAGATGCATAACCTTTATTACACCAGCAAACAGTTAACTTTACAGATTATTTCTCTTACTTTGGTGCTCTCAAGCCTTTTTTTTTTTTTTTTAAGTAATCAAGTGCTTCCAATCCTCTACATTGCAGCTACTGTGCATTCAATGCCAGGTGCTGCACACCTCACTAGCAGAAAGTCAGCACAATGCAAGACCTTCTCCAGCCCGTGTAGTTTCATATACTGCTGTAGCATGACAGAATGTCTTTGGGATTTAGCAAATTCAGACAGATTCTGTTGCTACATCCCACAGAAAAACGCCTTGAAATCCCCCTGTTTAAAAAAAGGAAAAAATGAACAGCCTGCGTCTCCAAACATGACAGTGCATTCCTGGCATAGAATATGCAATGCAAGAAGAGAAAAATGACAATATTTATGTTACCTTCAGTCACATAGTTGTGGTCTCGCAGAAAGCTGTGGTTAATTTTCCGTGTGTCCGTGTCCTCGCCCATTTACAGCAGGATTACTCAGCATGCCTATCCGCAGTGGACTGATAGCATCAGCAGAGGTCGTCACAAGAGCACCATCCATGCTGCCACTGCCTAGCAGAGGCGGGGAACACACCGGGCCACTGAGCACAGCATAATGAGAGCTGTTGAGGCAGCACAGATTGGT